>VYZQ01068006.1:0-23064 GCA_013400655.1 Mystacornis crossleyi | reverse complement strand
CAGAAGGGACCCACAAGGATCATCAAATCACACCAAGAATCACAAAATCACACCAAGAATCACACTATGTTCCTGAGAGCACAGCCCAAATACTTCCTGAACTCAGGGCACTCAGGCAGACTTGGTCCTGTGACTACTTCCCTGGAGAGCCTGTTCCAATGCCCAGCAGTCCTTGGGGTGAAAAGCTTTTTCCTAATTTTTAACCTAAATCTCCACTGATACAGTTTTATGATATTGCCTCGTGTCTTCTCACTGGTCTGTCTACTCCAAATTGCTTCCACACACTTTCTGGGACTGTCTAAGTACAGAGGCATGAGGGCTTAGGTGACCAGTATGTTTCTGACTAATACTGCCAAAGTTAGAGTCAAGGTCCCTCTTGCCAATCCCATCATCTCCCAGAATCTTACAGCCTCCAACACTTGCATTCTTCTCCTCTTTAAAATGAGGTTGGAAGGGTCTCCCCTGCACCATCTACCTGTAAAGTGGTGATGAAGGGATGCTTCCCAGTGGTAAGAGAGAGGGATTCACTGCAAGGAGGACTGCACCTCTGTCTCCCTCTTTCTGAATGGCTGCATTGACCACAAGGTTATGCTGCAAAGGATGGACAGCAGATGCTTAACTCCACTCTACTTCAGCATGGGAACAACCTTGTAATCATCTCAGAACTCGTGGTGAGGTGTGGGCAGGCTCTGAACCTACACTACAAGGACATGCAGGCCGGCACTTAGACACTCGGCTCACCTGAAACATCTGCTCCCTTAGATGTTCTCAACAGCTGGATTCAGGTCCTTATATTCATTTACTTTATGGCAAAAAACTCTGAACGTGTCTGGTACCCCAGTCTCTTAGGGATGGAGTTTTGAGGTCACATTTTGCATTTCAGTGTCAGTGTACTATTTCGAGTCCTCTCCATTTATGAATGAAGAGGCCACAATGCCTCTGAACCTGTTACTTCGTACAGTTACAAGTCACCTCCTCACAACCCTTAGAACAAACAAGGCTGAGCTGCAGAGAGGCAAATGTTATCTGCTGGGGTTTGAAAGACTACACAAGAAAAAATTTTTCTTCTCCACTGAGCATGAACAGCTCTGTAATTAGACCCCTCAGCTTAACCTTTTAGCCCTCATGGGGATGAGAAAATTGTCTTGGGGAGTGATTGAACAATTGAATTAATTGAAACTGATTGTGTGAAAAGATGACAATGATGCATGTGGATGGAGAGCATCCTTGTCCAGACAGCTAGTGCTTTCTTGTGCAGCATTTTCTTCAGCCACTTGTGGCTGGTGGGCAGCAGACTGTATGCTTCAGTGGGTCACAATAAGGTCATGGAAGCAGGCTTGCAGGTTCCAGTTGGGTGCCATCATTAAGAAAGAGGGTGTGGTGTTCACAAGCAAAACCAGACCAGCCACTGGTTGATATAAAATCTTTCCGCTCCAAGAAGGGCATCAGGGTGCTCAGTTTTCTGACATGATGGGCTGTTCATACAAAATACCACCAGAAATGATCACCTAGGTGAAGGTCTCCAGTCCTTCTTGCAACACATGTGGGGATACATCCATCCAACACCGTTCAGCCAGAACCTGGGATGCAATTCACCAGAATTCATCAGAAACCTCTTTGGCCATCTGTTTTTTGAAATGTATTAGAGCAACCCACCTATGGTATAGTACCCACACTGATAGATTTATTTAGATGTTGAAGGGCTGAGTTACACTTAACAGCTCATGAGACTCACAGTGTTTTGCTGGGTGGTCCATCAAAGCCTTCAGTGAAAGGGAAGCTCTGCAAACAGTGGTGGAGGGGTGGATTCCTGGTAGAGTCCTTCTCTGACAGACCCCTGCTAGGATGAGCCTTGCCCAGCCACGGTTGTTGCAATGCCCTTCATGTTTTGAGATAGTGGGAGCGTAAGTGGTGGCGATAATAACTTTCCTTGCTCCCCTTTCCCTCAAGATCTAATAACGTTTAAGTAGCAGCCTCATGCCCCCAGCACCCACTGCTCAGCATGGATGCATGCAGCAGTCTTGCCACATAGCAGACAGTGGCATGGTGATGCAATCAAGCAGGACAAGTGTCCTCAGAAATACCCAACAGCTTTGGTTGGGTCACTTAACAGCTTCATAAAAGCAAGGAGCAAATGGACCTTCACTGCAGGGGCTGTTCCCAGAGCAGAGGAACCTCTGAAGTATTTCTTCTGTTATCTGACACCATTCAGATAACTTACATTCTTTCAGGTTTATCCACGCTCACCCTTACAAGGAAGGCAAATGTTGTTAGCCTCATTAGACAGAAATGAGAAGCTTGAGAGGAAGAGGAGGATGTAGCTACATAATGAAGAGTGAGACCAGGACTGAACTAAACCGTATAGGACATCAATTTCACTTCATATCTTCCATCTTCCTTTCTGGCTTTACTTTGCCCATCATCTGCCCCGATAGCTTGCAGTCATCATATTCATGCTGACAAAAACCTGAAAACACTCTAAGAAAGTCCACTGCTTGGATACTGGCTGATGTTTGGATCCAGATAGAGCATGACCAAGCTGACACATCAGCCCCAGAGGTCTTCAGGTTCCTTAGGCCCAGAAAATCCTGTAAAGCCAGTTTCTAGCAGCGGCTATGGTGAGTTAGTCTGACCCTGAGGTTCACTCCAGATCCACAGCCTGCTGAGGCACCATCTCAGGTGTATCCATGTCATATGGGCATCTCTGGCAAAGCTCTGAGTTGCCCCAAGTAGCACTGTAACCACCAAACTACCCACACTACTCCATGGCCCCTGGGAAAGCCAAGTAGGCTTTGCTGAAAAATAGTCCATGAGCCCTAGAGCCACCACCATGTTACAAAATCCTTGTGATTAATTATTGTTGTTTCTCCCATTCAGAGCTCAGCCAGTCCACATCTCTTAGGATGCTCTTGATTGCTGCAGGCATGACCAAGCACTTGTCCTATTTATGGCTTTGGGGTTTTTATTGCTAGCACTAGAATAAAAGTACTGTTTATTTGTACTTCATCAGGAAGAAAGGAGCCCAGAAACCAATTGTGTTAGGTACTGCGTGGACAAAGCCAAACGAGGTTCCCTGTCATGAGCAATTTACAGACTGACTGTATGATGACACATCAGGGAATGGCTAAGAACAGCAGGAATGGATGATAAAAGCTGGTTGTCTTGGTCACAGAGGTGAGACCATAACCTCACCTTCAGCACCTGGAATTTCAAAATGAAAGTCAGAGCAGGCATAAGACTGATGTGGACTCCAGTGCCTGGAATCAAAGTAAATTCTTGGTCTATAGCTCTGGATGCAGAAGGTGGAAACACAGATGCAGATCTGTTTAATTTGAGAGCTTTCTTATGAGGGAAAGAAGAGGAAAAGGATGAGTAAGTAGAAACTTTAAGAAAAGTTTGGGTTTGGTATGTTTCCCTAACTAAAGTGGACATCAGATTAGAACCCTAGAAAAAAATTCACAGAATACGGAAAAGTGAAGATTTCAGAAATCTCTTTCAGCATAAACTTCAGCAGCGTTTTGTGACCACATCTATAGCCTCTACCTGGAGAAAATCCTCCAGCAAAGCAGAGTGAGTCAAGTGATAAAGTTCTGTTCTCCTTCCTCTAAAAAACATTTTTTATCCAGGATTAGAAGAAGAACTCAGCTGTGATGATGTATTACCACTGCTACAATACTCAGAGCCCTGTATTTCCCTGCCGCCAAAGCAACAATTTTTAGTTCCCCCTAAATCTAAATCCATCCACTGCTGGCTCAGCTTTCCTTGGGTTCAAGGAGGAATTGTACATATTTATCAAAGGGAAATCATTGAAAGAAATCACAGAAGTATCTGGCTTAGAGACCCCTGAGCTGAAACTGGTCATTTGCAGGTGGATATGGGGAGAAAGTACTGTAAACACTCATTGTATTCCAGATCTTCTCCAGGCATTCACTGTCTAACGACCACATGGTGGACTGGACAGAGCTTTGGTCTGACACATTAAAGCCACCCCTGTGTTTAGCTTTCAGGACTGCAAATCAAGGTCAGCTTACAAGGAACATTACTTACCAGTAACAGTGAGGTGTATGCGAACAAGACTGAAGCCACAATCAGGATAACAAGAGACCAGAGAAACCAGAAGCCCAGGTTCCCATAGTTATACCTAAAAATAAACCAATAAAATATACAATTGCTGCTGTTAGCAGCAGCCCCGTTCCTCAAAATTCTGACATTTTCTAAGCAATAAAACAAAGAAATGCAGAGGAATAGCCTATGCTGTAACACACAAAAATGATTACGAGCCTCCTTCCCAAAATCCCTGATTGCATTAACCATCAGACTAATACACAATATTATATCTTTCTGTCCCATAATATTTGAGCAGCCTTAATTTAGTTTAGGGGTCAGATTTGTATAACTGCTGCCTACATACTACAGAAGGAAAAGATGTGCATAAATCCCTGATGATTATTTCTTACTTTTGAATCTCGGAACCTGGAATTCTCTTCCAGTGAGATAGCTGGTGCAATTCCTCTGATTCCAGCCATTACATTTCTACACGTGGAATGGGGGAGAAAGGGAAGGGGAAAAAGAAAGACTCAGAGAAGGAAAGAGTTGTTTGGTCCCTTTCATTCACAATTTTTGTGACAATGATTCTCCCCTTTCTTCTAAATTCACATTTACACCTAAAAATCGTAGCCAAGCAAAGAGCAGAGCCTCAGCACCTCCAAAGTCACTGGACATTCAGTTTGGATGCTGTAACCATGAGTTTAACGTGCCAAATCTTTGTTTCATGACTAAAGTGGCCTGTTGCAGCACGGCTGCTCTGAAGGGTGCTCATGCCTTCCCAGTCATCCTGGTGACCTGCCCAAGGGGTCAGAGAGGAGGAAAAGATGGTACTTACCAGTCAAAGCTGTTGTAGTCATTTTTGCCTTCACCCCACGTGTACAGAAAGACCAGAGAAAGGCAGAAAGCTGCAATGAGCAATGGGAAAAACATGCATTCCCGCTGGAGAGGGAGAGGAAGGACAAGCAGTCAGAGCTATGGCTAGCCCAGAGCAACCAACGCAAATGGCAGGTACGTTTAGGCTGTCCTTAAAATATGTAGCTTGGTGTTTGAATTCTAACTGAAATAAATACAGAGGGGAATTCCCTTCCTGGCCCTGGTAACCAGGAGAACGTCCTCAAAAGCATACTCTGCACTACTTGTTTTCAGGGAATGGAAAACTCCTGACTTCCCAAATGAACGAGATTTTAACCGCCTCACATGAGAGGAAATTGCACTGAACAGCAACCTCCTTTGCAATTCTTACTGCACACCCAACCTTAATGTAACTTCTTTAATTTGATTCTATGGCTTTGAGATGTTTCACTGGCAGGAGAGGTTGGTGCAAACTCCACATTTATTAGCTGTGTGGCAGCACAGACAAATCGAGCTTGCCATAGAAACAGCAATTCATCAAGCTTTTAGAGCCAAGTCTAACAGCCCAACAGAACCCAGTAGGCTCCAAATGATATTGGGTTGGGATTCCATGACATCAACCCCTTGCCTGCTTAGACTGCCCTGCCCCAGTACAGAAATCCATGTCTGTGCTGATTTTGAGCACATTTACCATGTTGCAGCAGCATTTCCCAGGCTCGGTCCTTTCGCGCTGGTACCGCTTCCACCGGCAGCTGTAGAAACCAGCCAGGCAGGAGATGAAGGGCTGGTGCTCGTACCGCTGCAGCAGGCGCCGGCGGACCACCTTCAGCTTCCCAGACTTGAGCTTCTTGAGGCTGGTGGTACTGGCCTCCATCTGAGTGGCTTTATCTCATCTTCCTCCTGGAACAAGACCACAGGTTTTACAGGGAGACTGTTGGGTAAGCTTTCCGTACCTGAAAAAGGAGAGGAAGTTTTCCCAAGAGGATGCTGAGACCAGCAGGAAGTGATGCTGAGGACATCCCACCTAATTTTATACACCAAAGTGAGATGGCCAGCTGAGACGGATGGACACTGCAAATCCTCTTAGCAGTCAGTGGTGCTCCTGGTTGTAACTTAGGTGCTCTGAATCACCTTTGAGGCTACCTCTGCCTCCTTTTGTATACAGGGAGTTCTGGGAAATGAATTCCTTAACTTAACCACATTTCAAATTATGTCATATGAACCTGAGCCCAGGCTATAGGAATTATTCAACATCACTGTGACCCATTTGAAACCTGCTATCAGTTTAATGAGCTCATATAGAAAAGGCACTAAAGCCCCCAGGTACACAGCTCTCTTATCCTGGCAAAACTCCAGCACTGCAGAGACTGATCCCTTAAGAAATAATTATTTCCTAGCTGGAACAACTTTACTTGGAACAGATTTTCAAGCACAGAAAGACTAGCTGCAAAGACATACATGTGGGAGATCTATTCATAATCATAACTTTAAACAAAGAACTTGGTGGTAAATTGCAACCAGTGTAGTTACAATGAAGCAAATAGCAGAGGGACTAGTGCTAGCTGAAGAGTGGTTCACTCAGCAGGGCACTACCAAGACTTCAAGGAAAGATTTAGGAAAGAGTTTTGTGTGGGCATGCAAAGAAGCCCCATTATACATCTCTTCTTTAGAGCTGAGTTAGTCAGAGGTGTTCTTCTGTTGCATTAAAAAGTGCCATTGAATCTTTAAGCCCACATCAGCCATGTTCAAATTCCTGGAACATCTGCTGCAAAGCCCCAGCTTAGGACTCGAGATTTCTCTGATTTTTCAGCTGTAATAACAATAACTTAAGAGGAAGAATAAACAGTGTGCTGCACTATACACATGGATGAAACACACATATATAAAGGAAACAACTCAGATCCCAGTGTGCCTTTGGAGAAATTAGTGCATAAATCCTTGCAGGCTGACACATCCAAATAACTGACCAGTTTGCAGGAAGCACAAATAAATCAGAGACATCAGACGCAAGTTAAAACAGAAAAGATGCTCCCCTCGTACCCCTTCCAAATGCCCCAGCCTACTGGCAGCTGGACTACAAGGAACGAGGATGGAAAGGAAACAGAAAGGCGGTTCAGTTTGGACCACTACTAATTATGCAGTGTTAAGAATGCCATGCCCTGAATGCCTTCCTGAGACAGATGTGTCTGTCCATCCAGGACAGTCACAGAGAATCACACACACTTGGATGTGGTGGGGTCAAGCCATCCCTAGAAGCTCAGCAGTACCAGATCCTGGCGCCAGCAAGTCACCCTTAGTTAAAAATTGATGCCAATCTCATGTGGCAAGATGGTGATCCTGCTCTAGAATTCCCAGAGTACAGCTGGGGGGATGTGGTGCAGATGACAGCTGATCCAGATGGTTTCATCAGCTGGCCTAAAGTACACCTGGCCTAAACCCAGCAATCACCAAGTTACAACAGCCACAGCTTCTGAATATGTTTGAACCTTCAGAGCTCTTACCAGAAGGTTGTCACATGCCATGGGATTGCAGTATTTGTTACCTGCTACAAGGATCCCCAAAATATGAGTTCCTGTATCACCAAAGCACAGCACCCATTCTTGCTCAGCCCTTCTCCTTCAGCTACAGAAAGTCAGGGCACTGAACCAAACCCATTAGTTTTGCTGTCAGAGGGCCACGAGGTTTGTTACTCACATTCCTGGGTTGGGTACAAGGCTCACACATTAATATTTGTCTATGAGCACACAGGATTTGACAGGAAAACAGATTATGGAGATCCTGAAACACTGCCCACATCATCTGTCTGGCTACAGAAGCATGTCAGGTGTTAAACCTAGGTGTCAGTTTACCCCTCATGAAACTGTCAGTGCTGGAGATCCCACCATCTCTCAAGACAGGCTGAACTAGTCCTAACTCACTTTATAATTAAAAGTTGGGGAGTTTTTCCCAGTGTCTTGTTTCCTGTATTACAGTTAAGGACATTACTTCAAGCCTTGTTTATTGAGGATATAGTGAATAGCTTAAACTCTTCCTCTGTTACATATTTCACGTATTCACATGCAGATGTCTCCCCTTAAACCTTTTCTAGCCTCAACAGTCCCAGCTTTTCTAGTCTTTCCTTGTAGCTCATGTTTCCTCAGAGTATCCTTGTATGGAGTGCACAGTCACATGTTATTTGGGATTTCCATGACAATTCCCATGGGTTTTGGCACATGGTAGCCACAGTCTCTCCAGGATACACCTGTTCACCCATAGCACAGGCTACTCGATACCTGCAGCATCCAGTTTCTCTCATGTATCAAACATCATCTGGCCTTGAGCTTTTGAATGCTTAAATAATTCACCCTGGACTCACCCCCAGCAGAAAGGGAAAGGTGTTTTCAGCTTCATCACACAGTGACAGAATTGTTTGGATTGGAAGGGGTCTTAAAGATCATTCCACTAGACCAGGTTGCTCAGAGCCCCATCCAACCTGACCTTGAACATTTCCAGGGATGGGGCATCAGAAACTTCTCTGGGTAACATCAGAGCTTCATCTATGCATCAGAATACTTATGACACCACTATAATTAAGAATTTCATTACCTCCTACCTTAGTCTTTCCAATCAAGTCATCTCGCCAAGCCCACGGGGCACTACACTGCAGAGGAGGCTGGGGAATGAGGGAGAGACAAACACAACCTCCTGTCCACAGTCCCCTCTACCAGCCTCTGGCTCTCCCAAAAACATCAGGCTGGCCAAAGAAGAGCAAAATACCCTTGTGTTTGGCATCCCCTGAGTCCCCATTGACCCTGTTGTCCAAGCAGTATCACTATGCCAGTAAGACCTATCAGTATAAAGAGACTCAAAAAACCTAACTTGTCCCCTGCTTTGGGCTCTAGCTTCTGCTGGCATCCCTCTGTCCCTCTTTTCCTATCCTATCCCTTTTTTCTTTCCAGGGGATCTTTTCCCTCCTCTCCCAGCACCCAACAGTCAGAGCTACCTCACTCAGCTGCTCCTTTGAAGCCTGCAAAGGGCCAACAAATCCCACAAAGGCAATTAACTCAGACTGAAATTTTATCTTGTCGAGTACAGAGGAGAGATGTTCTCTAGCATATCTCCACTCAAGTAAATGGAGATATAAATGGAGACCTTATTGCACCTTCCAGTACCTAAAGGGGCTACTACTGAGCTGGAGAGGGACTTCGGACAAGGGCATGGAGTAACAGGACAAGAAGGAATGGCTTCAGACTGAAAGAAGGTAGGTTGAGATCAGATCTTAGGAAGAAATATCAGTGAGTTCTTGTCCAAACCAGAAACCATCCTGAGGCTGGTTATTTGATCCGAGGCTTCTGCTCCCTCTGGGCATACTGGGCTCACCTAGCAAATGGGAGCCTTTGAGCAGCTCTGCCCCACAGCTTCAGGGACCGCTGGGTGTCTGCTGGGGAACGAAGCACAAGGCATGCTCGAGGCACTAGACAAAAGGTGATGGTTGCGTGGAGATGCAAAAGAAGGAATTGACAGGGAGAGGGAAGACCAGGGACAACTCAGCAAATTTTAGGCTGCTCCACTCTTAAGCCAGTGACTCCTAAGAAGAGCCCATCTGCCTCTGCAGCTCTGCAAGATTCATGTATTGCTATGCACTTATGCTGTGCTGTTGCTGGTATCAGCAAACAGTCCAGTGGCAACTCCTAGGACCAGTCCAGGAGAAATCCCTCTTAGATGTGCCAAGTCCTGTGTGAGAATGAGGAAAACAAAGACAGACACAAGGACAGTCAGGAGGGTGCTTCTCAGCTCAAAATGTACTCATATCTTCAGGCACTCCGTTCTTCTATTTATATCTTCCTTGAAAACAGGCATCACTCCTTCCCTTTTACCTCTGCATATTCTCCCTGGTTTCTGCTCACAGGTTCATCTCCATGTTCATTTCCATGTTCATCTCCATGTTCTCAAGTAATTGTGTGCCATTTAACACAAGCTCGCTCCTTACCACTCAGCCACCCTTCAGGTTCTCCATGACCCTCTGTTCCACGGTTTCATCCTTGATAACCAATTACCTGTCTGCTGCCACAGCTGGGACAAGGCAATTAGAAGCCATAAAAACATTATAACTCCCAAGGTCTGGCTGAATCTGCAGTGCCTCAGATCACATCAAACACTGACACATTTGAATTCACAAGCATCTGATCCTAAGAAAGATAATACCCCAGTAACTGGGCCCAACAACCACCTAAGGGGCAAACAACACTGAAACAAATGGCAGATGCAGAAGCCAAAAAAACAGTTCAGTCCTTGGCAGGACTTAGCAAGAGGCTTCACAGTCCTTGCATCTAGATTTGAAGCACAGTTCTCTTAAAATTCAGAGATCGTCTGCAATTCCTGCCCCTCTTTACCAGGCAAAGTTAAATGGATAGAGAAGGGAAACAGCAAACTTGCACCCATTCACTGGGAAAGCCATGGGTGCAGAGGGCAACCAGGTAAACACACTTCAGTAGGATGGCAAAGTTTAGGACTCCTTAATAAGTGAGGCATAAAAGCAGAAACATATGTTTTTCTGCTCCATAAACCCCAGGGACCTCAGGTTTTTCCATGGCAAACAGAGACTTTGTGTGCTCGCAGATAAGAGTCCCCATAATCGCAGGCAGTCAGACAGGGCTGCTGCCTTCCCACTGCTTGGCAGAGAGCGAGGAAAAGCATGGGAAATAGCCTGGGGGGATGAGAGAGGAAAGAGAAGGAGAGAAAAATCAGGAAACATATTCAGCCACACAGCCTGAACGCTGAAAGCACTGCAAAGAGGAACCTGCTTGAGAGGCCAGTGCATAAGCAAGGATTAAAAACCTGTGTCCTTTTGGGGGCTGGGGCTGGAGCATTCACGTTCCAAGGGGCAAAGGTACAGCGGCCAAATTGGACATTGCCCTATAGCTTTTTTCCCTTGGGCCTCTTAAGCATTTCTTTCCTTTCCCCTGCATCGAGCTATCTCCCACACAATACCTCACAACGCAAGGGCGTTGGTAAGGCACGGCCGGCGAGGCGGCGGCAGCATCGGCGGCCGAGGTACGGCCGGGAGCGAGGGTCAGGTCAGGCCGAAACACCCGAGCAGAAGCAGCCCGGAGCCCCGGCAGCACCGGGAAGCACACGGCGGCGGAGCGGGCGAGGAGCGGGCGAGGAGCGGGGGGAGCCGGGAGCACCGCGGCGGTTTCAAACCGGCCCGGGCAGCGCGAGCAGCCGGGGCCGGCGAACGAGGATTGCGCGGGGATTGCGCGGGGGCTGCGCGGGGATTGCGCGGGGATTGCGCGGGGATTGCGCGGGGCTGGTGCGGGGACTGCGCGGGGAGTGCGCGGGGAGTGCGCGGGGGCTGCGCGGGAGTTCTGTCGCAGGCAGCGGCTGGCACGGGCAGCTGTTGGCACGGGCAGCGGTTTTCCCAGCGGTTGTCCCAGCGGTTGTCCCAGCGGGCGCTGAGGCGCTCCAGCACAGGCAGCATCAGTTGCCTCAGATACCCCGAGATGAGACGACCAAGAGGGGACCTCCACTCTTACTGTCTGCGGGGAGGGTGCCAAGAGGATGGAGCCAGGCTCTTCTCGACAAACTGGTGCACAGGAAGCTCCACCTGAACAGGAGGAAGAACTTGTTTACTGTGCAGGTGACTGAGCACTGGAACAGGTTGCCCAGAGAGGTTGTGGAGTCTCCCACTGGAGATACTCAAGAACCACCCAGTCCTGTGCAGTGTGCTCTAGGGTGACCCTACTTGAGCCATGAGATTGGACCAGATGACCCACTCTGGTCCTTTCCAGCCTGACCCATTTTGATTCCTTGATTCTGTGGTTGATTTGTAAGATCTTTCCAGATCTTACAAATACATTTTCCAGTTCACTGCAAGAAGAGAGTAGGGGGGAAAAAAAATTACATGGGTAACAGGAGTCACATGAGGGACACGGAGATGGTCATTTCTCAGCCCCTGAGCATGGCCAGCTTCTCCTAAGAATCTTGATGCTGTAAAAAGACAGCAGAAAGGAGTGATGCCCACTCTACCTGTTCCACTGTTTCCAAGGGGTTTGGAGTGAAAATGAACCCCATGCCAGGACTAGAGATTCCTTGAACCTGAGCTGAGCTGCTCCAGCATCTGCAGCTCCTTAGCCTGGAGATTCCTGCCACCACTCTTTGGGGCATCACTTCTCGGCCTTTCCCCCAGGGCTCTTCTGCAGCATCACACCAACAGAAGCAAAGGAGTAAAACCTCCTGGCAAGCTGCCACGTGATCACCATCACCATGAGATACATACAGGTCTTGCCACTAGCCAGAAAAGGTCAACAAAGAGCATCCCTTAAACCTGCATTTCTACCCTACAGTCTGCCCAAGGCTCTTGATCACCATCTAGAATCCCTTTTATTTGACTATCATCTGCCTTCTGTTTCTTTCCAAGAAATTAATGAGGTGTAACCCAGGAAATGAAAAAAGATCAAATAAAATAAAGATAATCATAATCTCCCTATGATAAAGAATACATTCTATATCCTCTCCCTGGCGGATGTTAATTATAATTTATCAGTATAACCTTCAGCAGTTTCTTGATAAGCCCTGATCTGGGATCCCAGGGAGCGGTACAGCCTGGGACAAACACGTGCAAGGCATGTCTCGTGCGTTGCTTATCTGTTGGCTCTGAGGTGGAAGAACACAGCCATTAGCAGAAAGAAACAACAGGGCTTAACATGGGAAACAACGAACAGATACAGATATAGAAAGGAAATAACAGCTCCTGTGACTGCAGGGACAATGCTTCTCCATTCCATTTACTGTAGAACACCTCTAACAGGCAGTGGCTGTGGCTTCCAAAGACACGGAGAGATTTCCACCAAGGTTCACGCCCTACGTTGTAGAACATCCCACCACGTTTTGAACAGACAAAAATAATCAAGCCCATTTCAAACAAATACTGCCAAAATCCTGTATCTATTACAGAGGGACTTACCCCATCACAGAGGACATCCAGGAGGACCTGTGCTGGGAATGGCTGGTGTGCCCTGCTCAGACATAGATGCCTCAGCTGTGCGTACCCACTTTAAGGCGAGATCTCAGGCAACCAATCAATTTTGTGGGATCAATCTGAGAAGCCCTTGAGGAGCCCCCATGGCCAAGAATGAGTGATAGGGGTTTGGAAATGCTGCTGCAGCCCCAGATGCCTAAATGTACCCCTACATGGTGAAGCAAGCCTCAGTCCAAGGTGAAATCTATTCGCCTTGAAACAATACCTGACATCAGCCAGGAGAATTTAGCATAGAAAAGGCATCTTAATCCCTGGTTTTATTCCAGAGTGATCATCACAGGAAATAAAGCTGCAAAGTTGAAACACCTTTTTGCAAAAATCACATTTTTCCTCTCCCAAAACCCTCCCCCAGAACTGTTTAGTGTCTGTACTTCTTCAAGGTACGTCTCTCAAGAGTACCTGTCATGATCAAAGGACAGAAGCACCTCTCCTGTGAAGACAAGCAGAGAGAGCTGGGGCAGTTACTGACTTTAAACTGAAAGAGGGTAGGTTAAGATTAGATATTAGGAAGAAACTCTTCACTGCGAGGGTGGTGAGGCACTGGGACAGGTTTCTCAGAGAAGCTGTGGCTGCTCCACCCCTGGAAGTGTCCAAGGCCAGGCTGGATGGGGCCCTGAGCAACCTGCTGTAGCAGAAGGTGTCCCTGTCCATGGCAGGGGGTTTGGAATGAGATGATCTTAAGTTTCCTTCTCACCCAAACCATTTTATGGTTCTATGTTTGGAGCATGTTTGTCCCCAGTGTCCAGTCCCCAGGGATGACTCATTACTCACAGCTACCTTGTTTAATCATACTTATCATCATTAGAAATCATAGCTGTTTTTCTTCATTTTCAAAGCACTTTTCAGGCTACATTAACAAATGTGTGCCCAGGAAATCACTGGCCAAGTCTCAGAGCATTTACAATGCGTTTTATACAAATGCTTTCAGCTTCACATGGAAACAGGCAAGGGGAAATCATCATGTTTGTAAAAGGGTCTCAAAGTGCTACAATAGATCTTCCCTCTCGCCTGCAAGGAGCAAAATGAGTGTTTTGAATAAAGCTGAATAGTTGAGACAGACAGAAAGAAAGACAGAAAAAGAAAGAAAGAAGGAAAAAAGGAAGGAAGGAAGGAAGGAAGGAAGGAAGGAAGGAAGGAAGGAAAGAAGGAAAGAAGGAAAGAAGGAAAGAAAGAAAGAAGGAAAGAAGGAAAGAAAGAAAGAAGGAAAGAAAGAAAGAAAGAAAGAAAGAAAGAAAGAAAGAAAGAAAGAAAAAGAAAGAAAAAGAAAGAAAGAAAGAGAAGAGGTGGGGAAAGATTTTTTTACAATGCCATGTCTTTGGCTGGACTCAGGCATAATCTGATCCAAATGTTCTTGGGTACATGGGCACTTTCCCAGCATTGCAGAGATGAGCATGACTGACAGGTATCTTTGGCTCTGTTGGTGCCAGACCCCTCAGCAGAGACTTTCCTCTGGTTTTGACTCTGATCAGCCTTCATATACCTCATTTATAAACCATTTTCTTGGGTTATACAGCACCTCATCTCAGTCGTGGATTTCCACCCCGAAAGGACAGAGCCCTTTAGGGAAGCTGGCATCCTTCCCCTTGGCAATACAGGTAAGAATAGGCAGAAATTAGCCCCAAAAGGGATCAGGAACAGCTAATGTCCATCTGTGATCACACAGAGACCTTCCATCCCCCAGCCAGATGCTGGTCCCAGATGGCAGCAGTGAGATGTTCATGTCTGGCTGTTACTTTACTCACCCAAAGAGGGAATGAGGAGCATCAGTGAGCTCCAGGTCAAGCCTGAAAACGGAGACTCAACATGGCCAGTTTGGGGTGAGACGCTGTTCCCAGCAGTTCAGTGTGGTCAGCAGGAGAAGGGAAGAGTTTTGTTCTCACTGTGCTTGTGGTCGCGCAGTCATGCTCAGCTCAGCCCCGTGCAGCATGTGGGCACAGCCCTGGGCTCTGCCCCTGGGTGGCCCACAGCTTTCTAAGAAGTCGCTCTCCCACCATTGAAAAGCCACTGTGGGGAGGCAAAAAGTGCTTCCACGCCTCAAAGCCTGCCTGGGCGGGAGAAGGAGGAGGAATAAATCCCTTGGAAAAAAATAAAAAAGCGCTCAGAAAGGAGGGAAATATTTCTTTGAAGATATAAATCCTACTTTGTGCTTTTCAGCATGCCCTGGCTTGGGTCCCTCTCTGCTCCTGGGAATGCCTAAGCGGCTCTTTGTGCCCTGCTGTTAAGGAGAGATGAGGAGATTGGGACACAGCGTGGGGCACCCTCTCCAGCCCCACAGCCCCACCGAGGCCTGTGCATCACCACAAGCATCATCTCCGGGGGAAAACTTTGTCCCTGAGCCAAGAGGGGAGAAGAAAAGAGGTTTCCAGATTGCATACCTCAGCTCAGCAGCTCTGCAGAGCGCTATTCAGCCTGGACAAAGGACAGGGGCCCTGGACAGCCACTGTGCTGAAGACCCCAAGCGCTGGCCCTCCCCCAGGCTGTGGGTGTTAAAGTTCAAGCCTCAGAGCAAAACGCCCTTCAAGGAGGAGAGGAAGAGGGAGGAAAGGATGCTTTCCATGTCACCAGACAGAAGTTTATCCATTTAGTTACTGACAGTATTCAAATGCATGAGGGCTAGTCAGCTTTTGCACCATAAGAATGTGGTGCTGCTGTTCTCAGAGAAAAATCCTCTTTAGCTAATTAAACACTACCACAATTCTGCATAAGCCATCTCAGAAAATTCTGAACTCATTTCAGAGCAACAGGATATTCTGACGCACAAATCCCCTAACCTAACCTCAAACCACAGATGCAGCGGAGCCATCACCCAGAGCCTCAGTTTCCCAGTTCAGAGTTGTGCCAACAGTGCAACGAGATCAGCAGGTCAGGACTGTAGGGTTCATTTGATTTTCATCCATCTGCTGGTGGGAGACATGGAGTTTGTTTAGCAAAGCAAGAAGATTAGCACAGATAACCCATGGGCAGAGCCTTGATGGGCCTCCTCAGGGCCAAGGACACACAGCACAGTCAGGTCTGCTGGATCAGCACCCAGCAGCGCTCACATCCCAACATCCCGGAGGAAACAAGTGATTTATTTAGCTGCAGAACTTGGGGTGGGTGTTTTCATTCCTCCCTTGGTCTTTCCTGGAAGACTAGTTAGAATCATAGAATCATTAGGATTGAAAAGCCCTCTAACATCAAGTCCAACCATTAACCCCACACTGTCAAGCCTACCACTGAACCATGTCCCCAAGTGCCACATACACTCATTTTTCCCAAGTGACTCCACCGCTTCCCTGGACAGTCTGTTCTACTGCTTGAGCACCCTTTCAGAGAAGAAATTTTTCCTTATATCTGATCTAAACCTTCTATGATGCAACTCGAGGCCATTTTCTCTCATCTTGTTACCTAGGAGAAGAGACAGACACCCACCTGGCTTCAGCCTCCTTTCAGGTAGTTGTAGAGAATATTAAGGTGCCCCCTCAGTCTCCTTTTCTTGAGACTAAACGTTCCCATCTCCCTCAGCTGCTGCTCATCTGACTTGTGCTCCATCTCCTCTGTGTTTGAGAGGTCACTCTGACCGCCCAGAACAGACAGCAAAGAGAAATGGGCACAACTCAGCTCATGCCAGGGCAGATGTCTAAATAGGCCAGATGAACGGCCTCACACACATCCAGAGTGCCAGTGCACAAGCCCAGCCCAAAAAGAAAGGGCATTCATCCCTTAAATCCATCAAGGTCTGCCAGTTCACCTTCAAGGAACTTCTGCATCCTGGCACAGAGAGGACAAGGCCACAACTGCCAGGGGCTTGTCATCCTGTTGCCATACAAAGGGACAGCCACAGAAATTCTTCATGTGGGGTGACATGAAGCAGTCACAGGGACCACAGGTGGGCCCATGGGTAGGACCACATGTAAGGCACCAGCAGGCTGACTGAGGGCAGTAGTACTCAACCCTACAGTGCCTCAGTCTCACAGATGGGCCAAAAACTCACCCCCCTACCCCCCCAAACAGAGAGGAATATAGAACAGACCCGGCCTGGTAGCAGGTTGCCAAATGGCAGCAGGGAGGGAAGGAAGAGGTCACAGCAGCAAAGCACTAAGGTGAAGGCTGGAAAATCTGAGGGATGGAGAAGATAAAAGGGTTGGCGTCATTCACCTGCGTTTCTTGAAAGGATTGGGTCTTGCTCAACGAAAAACTTCTTAAAAGCTTTGCAGGGAAAGAGAGCACTTAGGACAGAGGCACCGTGACCCCACAGAACCTTTCTGACGGCTTTCAGGCATGAATTAATTAAAGCAATAACAGAGCAAAGGTTAATCAGTAGCAAGTACATCTTGAGAAAAAAGTAGTCTTTTAAAAAGCAATTGCTTTGGCCAATTCCCCCCTCCCTGTTTTCTAAAATGTCTTTTCTTTCTCCAGCTCTGGAGACCTTCCAAAGTAAGGTCAGTGATTAAGAGCAGCTGCCGAAAGGACCAGACTGAGTCGGTGGCGGCAGCCGGGGCTGCTGGAGCAGAGAGGACTGGACCCGTAATTGTCACCGAGGCTCAGTGCTGTAAAAGTGTCTCAGGGACTGAAAACTTTCCAGGGACTTCCAGCCTAATTGGAGCAGATGAAAGCTGGAGAAACAAGGAATAGCTCACAGTTGCATTGGAGAACAGAGGAAATGAAGCCGGAGAGTAAGGCAGGGATTGACGTTAGAGCATTTCTGCACAAGCAGTGAGACTCCAGCCTGAGACTCCAGCAGGCCTACAGTGATGCTTCGAGCTGCTCCCAGCCCGTGCCCTGCTTGCAGATATGTGCTTCTTTCTCCTTGCACCCAACACTGGAGCTGACGTCAAAAGAGCCGCCCTGGGCAGCAGCCACAGCCTCATTCACACATGTACTCATTCCCCCACCCAGCCCTGCCCTCTTTCCCTGCCTGCTGCTATTCTTGCGCTCCTCGCTGCTATTACAGCACACCAACATCACAGCCAGCCTCTCACCCTGTCACCTCTCCTTGCAAGCGCTGAGGAAAGAAAAGAGCTGGCACACTGTGGTGGCCCCAAGAGCTTCCCTTGGCACCAGACCTGCAGAGGATGAGTCCCAGGACAGGGTTTCTCATCTCCCTCTTGCTACAGCATCATGTGCACTCACATAGACTACAGCTGCTCAGCCACCAGAAAAGACCCGGGCCACGAGTATGGAGAGTCCATCCTGACCCTGACAGCAGGTTTTCATCATGCTTAACATAACTTCTTCCCTGGAGACACCACAAAGACTGGCAAGGCACACAATGACTGGCGAATTGGATGAATATGAGACCAGGACACAGGCATGTTCATAAAATCAGTGTATCACAGAATGGTTTGGGTTGAAATGGACCTTCAAGATCAACTGCTTCCAAGTCCCTGCCCATGGGCAGGGTCATCTTCCTGTTCAAGCCTCTGAAATATCACTGTTTCTACTTCCCTCCTCTTTTCCTGGAGAGAGAAAGAAATGCAGCAAGTGCCAATGTCCTGCTGATGGGGAGAATAACAGGGAACATGACCAAAGATACCCTCTGTTTACTGGGTTTTTATAAAATGCCAAGCCCTCAGCCACCAAAAAGCAGCCAGCTGTGAGTCCTGCTTGAATGCTGCTGGCAGAGCAGTGTCCAGCACATGAGTAACAGGATGAGGACGAGATGTTGAAGAGAGGAGCACCTGCAGGCAGGTTGCTCAGCTCCCTCGCACTGCGTGCCTGCAGAGGAGCTGCAGCTGGAGCCAAGCCTGTGCACCCTCAGGACTCATCCTGCCGTGAGTGCCAGGGTGCACCACAGGTCATGTCTCCAAGCTGCTCTACCCACACCAGCTCTTTTCTTTCCTTTCGGTAAGATCTGTAACACAAAGGATCTTCCCAACTTTTTTATGCTCTCTGCTCACCTAAAACGTAGCCCAAGAGCCCTTTGGGGTTTGCTGCACACCACAGAGGCCTCTGGGGCAGTTCTACAGGCCAACTCATAGGAGGTCACTCCAAGATGAGGTGCAGACCTCTTCCTGCAAGATATCCTGAGACGTGGAGTCCAGTTTGGACCAAAGCCAGACTGTCGCTGCACATGTGCACGGTGTTGCAGTCTACAGGGAACAACCATGGCAGAGCTCCCTGCACCCCGTCCCCCATGCAAAGCCACTGAGCTGGGGCTTTGCCAATGGGCAGGATCTGCTCCACGCTGGAGCACGTGTGTCTCAGCTGATGGGCGGTAGCTTCTGAAAGTGTCTACGCACAGCCTGAAGAGTTTGCCTGAAGGAGGGCCTCTGGGCTTGCAGAGAAAAGAAGGGTGCATTGTCAAAGGGCCACAAACTTCTAGGGAAAAAAAAAAACAACACAACTTTGTCTTTTATTTTGGCTGATACTTTATCACACTGAGCAAAACTGTATGGTAACAACTTGCGCAGAGGTACACTGTGAGTTGCAGGCAGCCTCATAACAAGCTGACACAACTAAATTTAAATAACTGTGTTTCCATCACCAGAAATGATACATAAAGCTCAAAAGACACCATTTGCTCACCTCCTTGGTCCAATGTCAAGGCATAAAGAAGTCCCAGGACTGGTCGTGAGAACAAGCTTTGTGTTTGTATTCCCCGCAAGGATTTCAAATTGCCCTGAAAATCTTGCACACCTTTTGAACATTTCAATAGTAAAGTTAGAAAGGAAGTGACAGCTTAGGCTCCCTTCACATTCAGAACAATTTTTAATTAAAATCCAGCTGACTTCATGGTACATTATGCCCTTTTTTGTTGTTAAATGCAGCTTAAAATCTTTGAGCACCTGTAGGAAATTATTTCTGTTCTCTCTTGTCCTTCCACCGGGCATCATCTCTCAGAACTTATCAGGGGAGATGTTATATTGTGAGGTCAGGATTCCCAGAGAAAAGTGCAGAAATGAAGAGAAGGTGATGTACAGCATGGGCTGGACCTCCAGCTAATCAAAGTTTGCACTTTGCAACTTAAAGTTGTCCAGGTACCAGTCCCCAGGCTCACATCAGCTGAGTGCCTGATTCTGAATTAAAATTCACTCTTTCCTAGAAGCAAAAATTCCCCTGTTTCATTGCTAATTGTGGTTATGCCTACAAATAATGTGGAAGCATTTGGACAACAACAGCAGACTAAAGCCCTGTTTCAAATCCTGTTTCAGCTGCAAACCGAGCTGCTCTCCGAGCAGTTGCCCATCACAGCTCCCAGGGTGACTGCAGCATCAGGGCAGCTGGTGGACCGTAGTGTTGCTTCCAGCCTTTCTAACCAAGCCGTGATTATTTACAGCTGTTCCCAGATGTTACCCTTTCACGGGTTATTTGTTCCTGAGTCAACCTCCCCGTTCACACGCTAGGCAAGCTCAGGGGAAGAAAGAGTGAGGCTCCTTTCTCTCTTTTACTATGGAAACAGCCCTTTATCCCAAGGACTGCCAGTGCTCAGCCGCCGTTTCCCTCCCACCACTGCCCCAGCTACAGCGACCCCATGAGCCACCCGCCGCTCACGTCTCATCCCGGCTCCCGTTTATCCGCTCAACAGGTCACAGCCAACTCATCCAGCACGGACCTTGGGTGAAGCAGGACTGCTGAGCACCTTCTCCTCCCCAGCAAACCACCAGAAAGCCCCCTGCTCACCGATCACCCCCTTCCCTCCCCTTCTGTTATTGTTTCTCCCTCTGCTCCGGCTCTCTGGGCTTTGTTTCTCGCTGCAGTACAGGCGGGAGCCGGGTCAATCGCCCGCTGTCGCATCCCAACCAACACACTCAAAAAATCCACAGATAACAAAGGAAAAGTGGGAAACATCTCGCCACCTCGGTGCTAACTTTCAAGGCAGGCAGGGAAGAGCAGGCAGGGGTGAAGTTGAGCAGGCAGGAGCATCTCTGAGAGTTAGGAGGGAGGAGGTAACTCACCGCGCCGCGACGCACATGGAGGGGTTATTTTTGCTTTCCGCTGCACTTGGGTTGCTGTGTCCTCTGCTTGTGACACTCCGGGACGCGAATGGTGGCACCGCTGTGTGACACCCGGTATTAGAGAGGCTGCGGGAGCCGTCCCTCCCACGGTAGGAGGGGCCATGAGAGGCTTAATAAATTCAGTCCCCAAAGCTAAAAAATTAAAATCTCATCATGGGACGCAGACAGCTGCTCATGGCATGGCTCTGGGAGACACCGGGGATTTGGGGACGAACCTGGGATTGATTCATTCATCCCTTGCCCACCCAGAACAGGAAATGCTGGTATTCACATCCCACCTTGGCAGAATTAAGAGTCCAAAGGATGGGGTTTGAGGAAATATCCCAAAGGACACTTGGGAACGATGTGTCATTGTTGACCCTCAGGATTAAAACTCCTGAACCTCCTCCATGGAAAATATTTTCCATGGCTGTAAGCCCCAGGCAGGAATCCACTGCACCAGATTTCTGAGCAACCCCGGATGCAAAACTGCTTATTTTACTTTGGTTTTCGCATGGTTTGGGGCATTAATATCTAAATCCTATTAGAGTTATAACTTCCTTTGAAGGGGGAGAGGGGACAGGTCAGTACAACAAAAGCAGGTTGTGTTTTGTAACCTCCAATGCACCCTGGACTTTCAGAGAGGCAAAATCCCATAATAAAGTTTCTCAGGATAGGAAGCTGCACAACCTCATGCAGTTCCTCCTGCTCCATAAAAACTCTTCACTGCATTAGAAGCTAAACAAACATCCCCTCCAGCCCTGAAGGGCTCTCTGAAACACCACTGGTGCAGTGTTTCTGTCCCTGTAGTTTCTCACATTGGGATTTTTCTTGTTAGATGAAAAGACAGATCAGGGAGTCCCTCGAAAGCAAAATCAGAAAACTGCCCTTGGGAACAGAGAGGGCAAGAACAGGCCAGAAAGGATGGTCCAGCAGATTTTGTGCAGTTCACATTACAAAGAGCAACTTTTAATTAGAAGATGAGCTACAGAGATGACAGCCTGGTTCACTGCGAAACTTAACGATGAGCAGAAGGCACATAAGAGTTCCACTTTAAAACAGTCCCTACTTAGCACTTGGTCCTAAAATAACATCACTCTTCCTGTGGAATTGGGAGAATTGGAATTCAATAAATGCAGGAACCACCAGACATGAAGGTAGAAGCAGCTAGTTTTGTTGCTGGTGGTTTTCCAGCTAACACTTAGCTGGCTGGAGTAAAAATGCATGGGACTGGGTATGAGCCTCTAGAAAAATTAGTTCCTTTATGGTCTAATTACTGGAAATCTGATAAATAGGGCAGGAAAGGGTGAGATTAAGAAGACTGGTGGCACTAATGAGATTTAGGAAGCAGCAGCTATTCCAGGTACCCTGCAGTTTTAATCTCTTGAGTTGATCCACTGGATTTTTCTCCTTATGTATTTGGGCCGTGTTGAGCCCAGCTTCATCACGGGGTCACACTGAGGTCCTGCAGGTCCATGGCCAGGGAAAGCATGGCATGGGGGTGGCCTGGAAGGCTCAAGGAGAATACAGAGAGCCAGAGCACTTTGCTCCACCTTTGAAGACAGTAGTAGGGTCAGCAACTCCCCAAAATAAGTTCTGAAGGGCCTTCACCATCATTCATATTCTGGCTGCCGTTCTTCCAGCTGCTGCATCCTCATGGTGTGTATGGGCCCCAAGGGTTACTGGAAGATAAGGGGACAGGGTTGAGCAATATCATCAGCCAAAAAAACCTCCTTACAGTGGAGGTAAGAGCCTGGAAAATGAAAAAGCTTATTAAAAGCAAAACCATAGTCTAACCTCCTAACAAGCAACGGAAACCCCAAATATCTGTGTTCTCTGCCCTAAAATATCGCTGTGTTTTTGCTTTCTTTTGGGTATAGAGATGCAAAGCTTTTAGCATCCGTTTGCTCTGCAAACACCTGGCAAAGAACTGATCAGCTGGGCAGATGCTGCTCTGGCTTCAGTATCTTCAGCTCAGAGTTCACCAGCTTATCTCAACCACAAAATCCTCGCCCAGTGTCCCAGTCAATGTCCTAGACCTGCCAGAAACTGGGAAGGAAGGCAAGCAAGGATCTGCTGAAGCCCTGCCACCACCAGCAAGTCCAGCCTTGGAGTTTATGAGTCCATGAAGGAAATGCCTGCAAGGGACTGGTGTTGTACAAACCCTTTCCAGGGATACCAGCAGAGCAGGTCAGCCTTGAACCCAGCACGTTTTGCTTTTGTTTGTGT
>VYZQ01068002.1:63002-78927 GCA_013400655.1 Mystacornis crossleyi | reverse complement strand
AAGGAGGTTACATTTTTTTTTTTTCCATTCCGGGGTGGGAGGGGGACTCCTGCCTTCCTTAGCAGACACCTGTCCAAACCAGGACAAAAACCTATAATAAATTATGATAAAGTATCATGCAATTTTTATCTTTGTGAATGTTCCTGTGAAGAACCATTCCTACTAGAAACGCACAAAAAAATTACAGAAATCACATAAACATTGTTGGAATAAACTGAGGAATATTTTAGGAGTATTAATTGCTAATGTTTTTCAGTGTTAGGTATCATCAAAGACTGCCTACCTGAGACAGTTCTGTTCTGTTTTTCTTCACTACGCTGAATCTTTTGGATATACTAAGCTTTAAAAAAAAACAATAGGGCAGGGATAATAATAAGTAAAAATAGATTAATGTTCTACAATCTGCATTTTCTTCCTAAAATTTGTGGCTTGATATGGCATTATCATTCACGGCCTTCACAATGTTAGTTTCAGACTATTTAAATAATTTTTTTTTTCCCCTGTGTGTTGATAATAGCATGTGATGACAATTCTGCTCAAGTTAGTCACTATGACAAAACAGAGCAGTTTTGTTTGGTCATCTTGGAGTGCTTGTGAAGGGTGGTGCTGCCAGTACCACTTTGTTGCAGCACCAGCAGGCCACTGTAGTTTACCTGCTGCCTGCCTTTCTCTGCCAGTAGAATTTACATACATTTCACACTCTGAGTCTTTCCACAATCACATTTTGATTGTATCTACATTGCTAGAGAGATTGCCAGTGTTGCTTTGGGTTTTTTTGTTTGTTTGTTTTTTTAATGTGTTTTCAGCCTTTCCGTGTTTGTTTATTACATTCAGTAAGTTCATTCACGTGAAGGAGCATATCTGTGTGGGCGTATGTGTAGTAATGTCTCTCTTTAAGGCCACTGATTCTTTCAAGACTGAAAACCTGAATTTTTTCATGCAGGTAACCTATTGCATGTGTTGCTAGATGTGTAGAACTGAATGCTAATATGGATGAGCTGCTAATTAGCATTGAGTAGGTTTGTCAGCTATACCTATGTAAGAATATATCTTTTATGTTCTATAAAAATATTGCAAAGGATTGGGAGAAAAAGAAAAAAAAAGAAAGAAAAAAGGGAAAACCATTAGGAATTTATAAATGAAAAAAAATAATAATTTTACCTTAACCCAATTGAAAAGAAAAAGATATTATTTTGAAACCTTCCTTAATAAAGAAAGAATGGGGAGAGAAAAATCATACCATGTAGACCAATGCAATTTTCAAGTACTCAGGGCAACTAAGACTTAAGCCTAAGAGTCTAAATGTGTTTTTAGGAGGCTGTTGCAACTGCCCTAGCACTGCGTGTGGAAAGGAGGACTAAACAACCAGTTTCACAAGGCAGACAGTCTGTGGTCAGGATTGGCAAGACAAATGTTTGTAAATGATTACATCATGTCCTGAGTGCTAAAATCATGTAAGGATACTAGAAATAATACAGTACCCATGTTCGTGTGGCTGCCATGTCCTCGGTCAGAATGAGACAAAAAGTGAAAGGATTTAAATATATCCTTACATAGGCATACACAGCTTTTTATGGCCTGTTTGGCTGGTTAGAATTTATCCTTTACAAACACAGGAATTACAAAGTTAAATAGGAGATTATGTAAAGTTTTATGTACGTCTGCAAAGTTATTACTTTTTTCTATGCTACCTAAAAGCAGACAAGCCATGCAACTTCCCCTGTTGAAAAATCTGCTGCTCACAGCAGCACAACTTACTAGTAATAATAGAAAAACTGAGGAACAGTGTGCTTGTACATAATAGTCACATATCTGGCAAACTGAATGCACCTGTTACACTGCTGGTTTTGACAGGAGGTGAGTGGATTTGTTATCACAGGTAAATACCAGCAAACAAAACCTAATTTGCTAAACATTGCACGATAGAGACAGTAGACCCTCGGGTCACTACTGAAAAATGACTTGGCTTAGCAAAAAGAGCACTGATATTCCTTGCAGTGCCAAGACTGGCTTTCTCTCCACCTGCTCCTTCCTTTTGCATTCACAATTACAGACCTTGTCAAGGTTCTGTGTTTTTTAACTTGTTTGGGGGTTTTTGTTCTTTTTTTTTTTTTCATTCAGTATTGATCCCTAGTGCAATGATGGGTAACAATATTGGAAAACACAGCCATTATCTCCCTCTATCTTCATAACTTACTACACTCCATAGTAAACAAACTGAGTAAACAAGGTCAACAAGAACAAAAGAAGCTGAGAAAATTTTCAAGGCTTTCATTTGAATGAATTGTCTATCTGCTTTTTCAATTACAGCATAAAAGTAAATACATAAAGAGAACCACTATGAAGTAATATTCAAAAAGAAATTAGGCCTAGCTTTTTTCCTTTGTTCTCAAGAAAGCATTTTNGAAATAAGGAAAAAAGGAGAAAAAATGTGCAGAGGGAGAACAAGTACTTTTGTTTAAACACTAGATAAGGACTCAAGATGTCTTACCATTTTTTCAAATCTACAGAAATTTTAAATGGATTTTATTTTAAATATCAAAAGAGACAGAACTGTATTATCATAGATGTTAACAAGAGGCAAGGGTGTATAGTAATTTAACTTTCATAAGAGCCTCCCTTACAATTCCAATTTGAAATTACAGTTGTGTTTTCATATTTTACATTTGATCCAGACTCTTGCCAACTACTTTAAGCTGTCATACCATACTTAAGATTGCAGTAACACTTTATGGTGCATATGTACATAGAAAAAAAAATGTCTAAGAGGAACATGTTTGTGAGCATGAGACTGATGAGCTGAAGGAAGTGGTCAACAAAATGAGCAAGGAGGTCTAAGTACATTAGCATGCCAGTAACGCAGCTTTGTGTATTAGATTTTTCACCCCTAAGTCGATTTCTCAAAGAAGTGTTGCTAAAATAACTGAGCATACAGGCTGACGTACAGAATGTGGCTTTGCCATATAATGACTTAGCCCTACAATAGAGAAAAGCTTCTTCCCGCTTTCATGCCCAGCAATTTAATTCAAGTGCAATCTCGGACGCTTCAAGCTTTGGTATTTCTCTTTTTTGCTGCATTTTCTCTGAACGTTGCCAATCATCTATGCAATTTCAGCTGTAAAACTAATCTTTGCAGTATATTACATGTAATATCTCCTTTTTAAAAACTGAAGCCCTTATGACCTCTATTGTATTTCAAGAACTTTTCATGATCTAATAGAAAATTGAAATATTTCCTTTTCCCAGTCCAAACATACTTCTCCTTTTTCAAATACCACCATCTTCTTTAGTTCAATGAGAGGCAAAATCTTTAAAGGGATTCCCGTAACCCGATTAACATTTTTGTAATTGCAAGAATTTTTAGAATTGCCGCTAGCTTATGAAACAAAATCAAAATAACATGGAAGGATATTTGCACACAGGCACAGAGAGGTGTAAGCCATATGACCCTGATATAATTCAGTCAAAGGCTCTCATTATTTTAAAATATTTTGTAAAAATTTATATGAACTTCCTTTTAGGGAAAAAATGAAAATAGACAGAAGTATGATATTACAATGAAAATTTTAAAAATCTGGTTTCTTCTTAAATTTCATTTCTTAACAGAAGAAAGACATTCGTAAGGCAGGTATGCAGGATTAGCTTCTACAATCATTCCAGTTAAAATATGCACAGACACACATTCACCTGAGCACGTGAGCGCACACACATTTTGTTAAAGGACCTTCAGCTGAAGCAACTGTGATCTAATCTCCTCTAATGAAGCAGGAAACCACTGATTCCAAGTTTGGGTTTGGAGCAATTCTGTCACCCACTAGAAAAGTTACACTTGGAATGACTTTTTTTTGTCTGTGAAATGGCAAAATGACCTTTTTTTTTATGGCAACATACTGGATATATTTAGAGGCATTTTAAATGAACAGTTTCTGTAACAGAAACTAAAAGGGTACAATCTAGCACAGAGCAGTTTCTGTAAGTTCAAACAGGATTTTTTTTTATTGTTATTATGTATACATGCATTAATGATTATTCAGTGCTTCAAGATATGAACTTCACTGCCCAGGAGGCTGTAATGTTCCAAATATAAACATCAGGCTCCTGCAGTTTTCAAGATCCTATACATTGGCTTGCTCAGCTGAATTCTTCTGTCACACAGAGCATCCATTATATATTAACTACACTTTCTTATTGCAGATGGCTGGTGATAAAACACAGTTAGTAATCCAGTATCTGTGCTTCTCAAAACATGTTAAAAGAACAGCCTTATCAACACAGATTCATCCTGACTTAAATGAAAACAGAAATGTTACTAAAGGCCTCCACAGTGTCCAACCTAGAAGGAAATATAACCTCCTAAAAACAAACCAGCAACAACCTAATATTTTCATTGAAACAAAAAAAACCCCACAACCCTGTTTCAGCAGTTGGTCGGTTGGCTTGTACGATGTGTGTTTTCTTTAAAGAGGTGATGGGATTTCGAGTGTGGGGGGGTATTCTTTTCATTCCATGACTCATCCAGCACGAATTTCTTCAAGACAGTGTTCCAGAAATAAAAAGTGATATTCAGAATAGTAGTATGTATGGAGATGAGCTATCACATTCCACAACACTGACTGAAAAAAAAACCACTGAAAACTAAAACAGCCACCACACAAACAGAAATGTTATGGCATTTTCAGGCAAAAATTTTTTGTTTGTTTCCCTTAATGTTATATTTTATCTCACAGCATATTAATTTCCATCCCCATATATTAATTTCCTGTATAATGTGAAACATTGAGAACAGAAGTTACTTAATACAATAACAGGTTCAGAGGAGGCAGGGAAGGGGGGAAAAAAAAGAAAGGTACAACGTTTTCCTTTTTTTCTCTCTCTTTTCTTTGTACATTTTAATTCTAGAGTTTTTTTGGGTTGTGCTTTTTCTGTAAGGGCATAGTACGGGGGCAGTGATTTTTTTTTTTGGTGCTGGGGGTGGCAGATTCGCTTTGCTCTCAGTTCTAGCCAGGTTCCCCGAGCCCTCAGGACCCGTGCTCACTGTCCCAGAACTGCAATATCACTGCGGCGTTTCCTCCAGCTCGACGGCCGTAGCGTGTGGAGCGGTGCAGGACACACACCAGCAGCTCTGTCCCTGTCCCAGAGCACTTTCCACCTGCCCCAACCAGAGTGGCCACCCCAGCCCAGGGGTGGCCATGGGGCCGCTGCGCTCCAGGACGAGGCAGCTCCGGTGGCCGCCGGCGCTGCCAGGCCCAGGAAGGCGCAGTCATGGCGAGGTGGCCAAGCCAAGGCAACAGTGGCCGGTGGGGCCTTGTAAAGTAGAGGTGCAGCGTCCAGCTCTGACCATGAGCCACAGCAGAGCCCTCTTACTGAGCAGGACGAGGGGAAGTTCCCCCGTACCTGCGTGCAACATCAGCGCTGTGGTACTGACAGCCTCCCACCATTCCTCCTCTCGGAGCTGCTGAGAATGGTCACAGCTGACTTTTATCTCACTTTAAATTATTAAGTTGGCGATAAATACAGGCAAAAGTTGCTCTGAGTTACGTATGTATGTTCTTAAGTGCAAAACGTCTCCGTATGATCACACTTAACAGAAATGTATTATTTTCATTGGCTTTTGGCTTACTCTATAAACATACTACATCATTTTGTAGGATTTTTATTACCATTATTATTACAATTCCATATTCCTATTCAACTTGAAATGATGAATGCAAAATCAATACAATAAGTAACAAATGTATCCACGGTGACCAAACAACAAAGTCAAAAGCACAGCACGATGAGTGAAAATTAGCAGTTCTTAAAACAACTATGTCAGAATTCAGTTGCAATGTGAAAGAAAGGCTCATGAATTTAGAAGGGTTACAATGAGTTTAATTATTTGAAGGCTCAGCTCATAGTAGGATGTAAGAAAAAGGTAGAATATCTTTTTGGAGGCTACAGCTTTAAAGAGAGAGAGAGAGAAACATTATGACAAATTCCTGAATTTAGCGACTTCTCTCTCTGATAGTTAAAAAACTCACTTCACCCATTAACACTTGCTACGTAACAATAATGCTGTCAGAGGGTTAGGTCTTACTTTCTGTGGTAATTATTTTCAGTATTTATTTCAGCCTTAGTGGTGCACACATGCATTCCCACTATGCCACTTTACATCAGCAGCAAATAGACAAGAAGGCCCAGAAAGCCAAACAAGATGCATACAAACATACAAAAATGCTTTCTTTTTCTGTCGTTTCTATACTTATGTGGCCCAATAGTCCGCTGCGTGGATTAAAAAAAAACAAAAAAAAACCAAAAAACAAACAACCCCCCCCCCAAACCACTACAGAATTATTAATTAATATTTACAGGAAAATATCTCTTTTTCCTTAAAAAAAAAATAAAATTCCAGTATTGTCTATATGATGGCTGTAGCAATTTGAAATCAAAGTAGGTGCGTGATGTACGCAGTCAAGCTTTCATCTGGCTCTGTGCAATACTGCTTTGTGCAGTAACAGGGACAGGTGAGTTTACCGATTTTCTGGGTTCTCACAGACAGCAAGAAAGTGCCCAGAATAGCAAGAAAATACCCAGAATAACCACAGCTAAACATTATCCCCCAGCTCATGCTTTCTTATGCAAAAGACAGAAACAAGAACATTCATTTAAAACTTAATATTGAAAGGAAACTTCAGACTGAACACAGCAGACAGAGAACCTGCCTAGCAGAAACTTTCAGCTCTGCTCTCAGAAGCGAAATTTCCTACAAAGCAGAGAGCAAGCACAATACGGGGTTTTTTCTTTTTCATTTAAAAACTTGTGTTGCACCAGAAAACAAATCGGCAGTTTTTATTTTTTCAAAGTAACACCAAGAAAAGTTTGATCACCATTACATGTTTCTGAAAATTATGGACAGGAAAAAAAATGATAAAATTAAATACCATGCAGCTAACATACACCTAATACCCCAACTCTATAACTTCAGGAAACTGCAACTTCTAACCCTACACAAGAAAAACTGATTGCTAAAAAAAAAAAAAAAAACCAACCCATCTTGCAATTGCAATGCTGTTAAAGGTAGAAAAATACCTGAAAGAAATGAATAGCAAATTAAGCTGACTTTTTTAATAGTGAAGAAATTCAATCCAAATTAATCAAACCTAAAACCTAACGTTTGCCTATCCTTGCTCAGTCTTTTGAAAATGTAGTAAAGCTAAAACACTCAAAATTTATCTTTGAAAGGGACGCTGAACAGTTCTGACAACTCAACCAATTTTTATATTTTTTTCTGCTAGGATAGTTTACATCAAAATCTATCTGCTTTCATAATTGATGTATTTCACTGTTAAAGACAAATCACACACACATACATGCACAATCTTTCATTTTACAAAAATAAGAAGATAATGCTTAGCATGGCACAAGGCATAGTAGTTTTTTGAAAGGGCTGAGAATATTACAAAAGTTCTTCCCTTAAAGCTTGAAGTGAACTCCTGATTCAATATTTAATGAAACTGAGAAAGCTGCTGAATGTCCCAGAAATCCTCCAACTCCCTACTCTGGGTTCATTCTAAGTATTATGCAGCTATAAATTAACAGTGAGGCTAGATGAGATTTCAAGCAGTCAGGAATAGCATTTTTCCATCCCACCACCCAAGTCTCTATTTTATTTTTCTTTGCTCTTTAACAGCACTAACTAGCAGCATTATATTGCAATCGTACCTCCCAGCCCAGCACTGCAGCGCTACATTGCTTAGACATAGCTCTACACTCCAGCATGTTTTTAGGGTATGCAGCCAGCTCAGCTGTATGCCTAAGGAAGACTTCCATCAAGCAACAAAACTAAACTCTGCACAAATATTTAACAGCTCCAAGACCCCTAAAGGCTTAAAATAATACGCATTTTGTGGCATGCAAGGAGCCAACCCCACACCGCCGATCTGCACAATGCAGAGTGCTCGGCAATCACAGCACTGCAAATAAAACATTGTTTCGCCTTTGTACCTTTGAATTCTTCAAACTAAGAGCTGAATGAAATACTGAGGTTCGCTGTGCCTCTACAGCACTGACAGTGCAGTAGCAGCTCGTCCATTACATTAAGTTCGTCTAAAACTTCCCATGCCTCACAAGCATTTCTCATCCCCTCTCGGCAGATGAAACACAAGTTCATTTAAAACAAACCTAGCACGAGTTCATCTTATCTAGCTTGTTTTTCAAACCTCTAGAACTACGCAGTAGCCCACTCAAACAGAAAATTTCCCAGACAATGGAATCCTTTCAAACTGCACAGCCGGCAGGATTCCCCAGTTGTCAGTTTTAGGTGCGTGCCAGCACGAAATGTTCTTGAATCCGAAATCTGTAATAATCACTCCTATTGATAATGTGAGCAGAAGCAGAATTACATCACGGTTAGCACTTACCAAAATACATTATGTTTCTCATTAATCATGCAGTCAGGATCCCACCGCTGTGTATTCAGCATTAGCTCCTGCACAGGGCTGACATGTAAAACAGAGCTTTTTCATTCTACATTATGTGGAAATTTCCCAGCACGAGAAGCGTGAGAGAGCAGTATGCCTCCTCAGGATGAGCGCTTTGCAGGCAGTCTTATCCCTGATACAATCCCTGTCTGATTTAGCGTTTACTCCGGCTGCATGCTGCACTGCCCATTCTTACTGTAATCTGACTCCTCCTTCTGATGTCCTTGCTGTGCCAGTGACATCAGGACTAAGAGTACTACAAACAGATCTTTTCTTTAACGGGCTGGCAACGACATGCTCTTATATCCTGGTTAACCTAACTCTGGTTTGGACAAAAAAAAAATAAGCCCTTCTAAAATTGTACGGGCTTTCTTTTTTTTTTTTTTTTTTCTTGGCAGTAAACGCGTTTAGTGACATAACGTGCTCAATTACATAATAGATGGGAAAGACAAAGCGTATATTGTTAGTGTATTTTTCTTTGAAGGGCAGGCTCCAGGAGAACCTTTGAGTGCCTCAATACCCCAACTTCAATAGGAGATAAAGATGCCTGGCACTTTGCAAGATTATGTACACCTAAGACCTTTTTTTTTTTAATCGATAGTTCCACTTCAATAAACAATTTCAATCCGAATGTTGGATAAAGCCAAGTCTGTTTCTATTTTTAAAAAGTAACTGAGAAATAGGTAGTTCAATTTCAAAACAGCTGAACTGATTTTTTAAACTACAGCTTCTTCGCCTGAATAACAAAGCTTGAGGACAGGAGGTATAGGACAATGAGGATCTGTAATGGAGTTTACAACCTTTCACCCTCCATGTCTGTAGTTGCTTTCTGGCCCAGGTTGATAAGTCATTAGCAGCAGGTAGGTACTTTATTTTTCTGTGGCAGATGGAGTTGTCCTAAGTTTGTTGTAAATAGGTCCACACACGATCCCTGCTGCTATACGAACTAGTAGCAGCTTCAGAAGAAGAAAGGCCAAAGAAACACCAAAATACTCTCCACTATGTACATGTAGTGCCTCGGGATGGATCTGACACACACCAGTGCAGCAGTGTGGTGAAGACAATGCGGTCTGTATTTATGCACATATGTCTCTTCTCTGAATCAATAGAGGACATTGGTTTCCTGCTGTCAGTCTGGTATGTATCAGTGATAATACACTTACACTAAATAAAGGTAAAAAACAATGGACAGTATGCTGAAGCGTTTATTTCATTATAATAGGATCTAATGGGATTAATGCCTTCATTCTACAGGAAAGAGGAGGACAGGTATAATTCATTTAAAGCTTCACTTCTTATTTGTAAAACCACCACACAGTAAGTACTACTTCATGTGGTCCAATCACTTTAGGCAAAATTACTACAGCAGGACAGCAGGCAAGGAACGCTCCAGTTGCAGCAGCAGAGGTAAGAGCCCCGGTGTACACTACGGATCTCTCAGCAAGAGTCCTCTGCAGCATTGCCCTCATGAGGTTTCATGCTACCTGTATCAAGGTTACTGGGATTAAACACTCACGGGGAACTGGGGCATGAATTTCAGTCCTATCCCTCACCAGCAGTCCCACAGCTATTCATTTCTGACACCTCGCCTTTCTCAGTGCCCTTTCTTATTTCATCTGCCCCTAGGAAGGGGCAAGCCCTGAAACCAGAGAGCCATGGTACACATATACTCTAAAATAAGCTTTGCTTCACAACTAAAAAGCACACGGTGCAGGAGTGTGCTTTGAGTCCACAGTGCACAAGGGAGGAAGAGCAAGACTTCTTGTGTGGGTCAAACTGATCAACAGTGTAAGTTGAGCAAATCTTAAATCACAGTGAAGAAATGCTGTCTAAAAACCCCTGGGGAAAAAAAAGAAAAAAGAAGCTGTCTAGAAATCATGGCCTACGTTTCAACTACACAGTGAGGACAGCAAATAACAGAGGGTATTCACAGCATATTCCTTTCGGTTATTTCACCATTACAATGCTCATTCACTTCTACAATACAGGGAAGGACACCTCACTATAGGGGAAAATACCATCTTCAAAGACTGGTTTAAAATGTCTCAGCTGAACCACTCTAATGTTCTCTGAGCAGTAGGTATAAGCTACTATCAGGAGCCTTCTGTAGCACAAGCATTCCCTCCTCTCCCTTCACCGAGGGTAAAAGCTCAGAGAATCAATTCTCTGTGAAATCCTTCAGCTCCTTTTCCATCTCTGAAGTGCTTTTGCAGAGGCACTGCGTGACGTCCTTTAAGACAGTCTGCACCCAGGCACAGCATTTGCCTGCTAAGCTGCGTTTACCTTATCACAGAAAAAAAGGCTTCGGTTTATTCTGCCAGGAGTCAAACCCTGCAAGATGTAGGCTTACTCTGGTCTCGACGTTCCACCAAGCCAATATGCCTGCTGATTCATGCCATCAGCTGATCATCTGAGACCCTGGGTACAGAAGGCTGATGTCTGTGTAGATGTGCTCCTAGTGCTCAGGCCAGAACCATGCTGCCTTTAAACATCCCTTCTTGAAATGGCTGTTGTGTTACAAACCTGTACCAATTCTGTGGTGTCTGATGGCAGGTGAGATCCTCAGGAAATGTAAACACCAAAGTGCCACATAGACTGACAGGTTCCCCACACTTGGTTCTGAATGTTACCCCCAATTTGGTTTTGCCCTGTAGGATGTAAAACAAGCAGGACAACCTCCCTCCCTATTGCATCTTATTTGTGTTCTGGGGCTAAGGATACAATTAAAGTAACCAAAGAAATTGAAATAAGACCTTTAATTTCTATTCATTTCAACTACAGAAATGCAAGGTAGGAGGGAAAAATCACTGGAAAGCTTTTACAGCCCAAATTCACATACTCCATGAAAAACTCTGCTTTCGTTTACACATGTACAACACTAATAAGCTGCAAAAAGAAGTACGCTTTNTTATTTGTGTTCTGGGGCTAAGTATTCAATTAAAGTAACCAAAGAAATTAAATAAGACCTTTTAATTTCTATTCATTTCAACTACAGAAATGCAAGGTAGGAGGGAAAATCACTGGAAAGCTTTTACAGCCCAAATTCACATACTCCATGACAAACTCTGCTTTCGTTTACACATGTACAACACTAATAAGCTGCAAAAAGAAGTACACTTTCAAGCAAGGAACAAAAAATAAATTTTATTCCCTGAGTGGGATATTGTCACTGTCAGTGAAAGCAAGGTTTAGTTTAGTAATTGCAATCCCAAACGGCTGGTGTTTTAATGCAAGCATTGAAGGCTCTGCTGAAAACAGCTGCAGGGAAGCACAGTCAGGAGCAGCAAACACTTATGTGTGCCTGGAGATTTGAGTAGACCCACCCTGGGCATGCAGGATCATGCAGAATGAACGAGCAAATTAGCCCATGATGTCAGCCCATGGTGCAAACTCCCAATCATCAACAAGCCGGCACAGGCTAACCGGCATTTAACTTTGCTACAGATGCCGGTCAACTGCAAAATTATCATATTTTCATGCATGGTTCACTTATAAAAACAAAACCCCCCAAACCTTTGTGATTCAGCAATAGCATAAACATAGCAAGAAAAAAATTACCTTCTCCTAAACCAGCTACCCCTCATCCATATTTCTACTAATAGAAGCAACTTCTCCTCCCTGAAATCCTCTTTTCCAACAACCTGTTTCTTTTTTTCATAATAGCATCTCCACCTTGAGTTTTTTTGCCCTTTCTCACCTTGGTAAAGGCTTTGCCACAAAGGGCAGATTTTCAAAACGCAGAACAACCCACAAGACATCACTTCCTTGGAATAAACACTAAGCAGATAGCACAGACAGCCCAGAAGTACAGCACATAACCTGCATTTCTCCAGACCTGGGAAAGCTACAGGTTATTCCCCACACCTGACTTGGTCTAGAGCCAGAGGGCCACTTCATGAACTAGCTCCTCTAGTCTGTGCTTTCTACTGATTTTTATCTATCCACTGATTTACACAATACCTCCATAGTAAGTATTAGAGCCACTCACAGGCAAGTCTGCTGCAGAGAGTAATTAATATTTAATATTAATGCACCCAGTTAATTCCCTAGAATTCCTGGAAAACCCTCTTCCAGTCTTGAACTCTCCCAGGAGGCAACTAATATTAGATTTATACCCAAACTCTTACCAATTGGCTTTGATGAATGTCACTTAGTAAGGCTGACCACAAATCATCTCTTGCAAATGCAGAAGCACATCGAGGAACTCTTTGCTGGCAGAAGTGTAATAATGGTCAACAAATACACTAGTGAAACAGTATTTTAAGTCTATGCATCATGTGTAGTAGGCTAAAAGATCTCATACATCTCAGAGGTTCCCAGATTTTCCTAAAATAAATTTTGTTTACTGTACAGAGACAGGTATTAAGAACAAAAATTTATTGTGGAATCATTTCTGAAAATAAAATGGGAGAAACAATCCAAATCACATTTGGCTTACTAATTCATCAAATGCATCTCAAAACAAAAAGATTCTTGCAAGGAAAGTGGGACTAGAATTTCCACATAATTTGGAAATTTATATATTGAAGTTATTTCATTCCTAATAGCGACCACAGTGCAGAAAGAAAGAACAGCAAAAACGACACAGTTTTGTAAGCTTCCAAAAGTAATTGAAAATGTTTCCAAGCACACATATTTTTGTGCCTCAAATCAAATATACTAAGTACATCAGCTAGAAGTTTGGTTTGTTTTTATTTTGAAGCCATCTGGAGTAGTTTAAGACATACTACACAATAATGTAGATTTTGTGATTCATTACTAATCTCCTGAGGTTACACTAAAGGATAAGAAGGGAAGGAGCAAGTTACATTTGTATATTTTAAACAACCACAGAGGCTCATCTTTGGTTTTGAACATTCTTCACAGGCTAAAACTACCAAATGTGCTTTTTACCCTTGACTCAGAAGTGTCACTTCTGGAAATGTGCAATATTTGTCACCATGAATAGCATTTAACTGCAGCAGTACCCGAAGGAACTCTGTACCACAACACGTGAATACAACTGGAGGAACTTAATTAATCTTCCTGTCACTTCCATGATGCTTTTCATTAGTTTAGCTGCTATCTGATCAACTGCTCCATTCTCTATTGGAAATGGCTAACCAGAAGCTCCTATAAAAGCGTTTTCAAGAGGTAAACAGACTCACTTTTGATTCTGAGTGCCTTTACAAAGCTTTGCCAAGCAGACTTTATCAGTTCAGTAACAGCACTTACAGCACTGCTCTTTTAAGCAACTGGGATTTTCTACATACACAGCTTAAGAAACATAAATAGAACAATATGCATTTTTCTAAGCTTAACGCTAGCACTTCTGGTATTTTGTAGTTTGAACACAAATGTCATGTGGCAATTGAAAGGTCCTATTTTTTTCTGAATTTCCTTCCCATAGACATGGATAATTATTAAACAAGCAAACAGAATGAAGCCAGCATAAAACCAAACCCACATTTTAGGCACTATTGCTGCTAATGGTTTTACTAAATGCCAATTCTGTCATCTTCTGCTCCTAAGCATGGGACAAGATTTAAGTTAATAAAATGTGAATGAATATACAACTGGTGCAGAAGCTTCTTTGACTATGTATATTGATAACAATTTTAAATAGAAATATGGTTTTAAAAGCAAACAACAAGACTGAGAAGCTTTTCTGAATGCATGTCAAATATATTTTCAAACACATCCACACACAAAATGTAATTTTTTTTTACGCAAAAATGAAAACTGGAACGGATGACAACAAAATGTGCAACACATAGTCCTTCCTTTCTCCCTCTTTCCCTTTTTTTTCTCTACTGCTTTCAGTACAATTTATCTAACGTGGGTTTCGAGCATATCACAAGCAGATAATTCATCACTACCTCTTGTGAGGTGACAGTCAGTTTCACTTTTTTCTGTCCATCTTTCTGACAATCTAAAATTTTGCAACATACCTGGTACACACATCACCAAATCCAGACATTTATTCTCACAATTTAAAAATTTAAATTTTAAATCCAGATGATCTAAGAAATTTTATACAGATTTCACACTAAGGATTTTTTTTTATTTTTGCACTCTAATTTGCAGGATTCATCTGTCCGTTTATGAATAGATGCATTTCGCATTTCTGATTACACCAATTGGCCAAAACTATGCACTTCTATTATTTCTATAATCATTTTTATCAATCAATTTATAAGTTTCAAGTAAAAAAACTAGATAGCATATAGTAAAATCATCTACTTATACCCCCTGCTTTAACTATATTTGATTAAACTAACAATTTACTGCATTGTTAATTAGAGACCATTTGATTTTGTTTAAAATTATAGCAAAGCAATTATTGCACAGGTATCCGCCTATGTTTTAAGGTGGGAATGTTTGTTTGGATTTTGTTTGGGGTTTTTTGAGGGGTGGTGGTGGTGGTGGGTTGTTGGGGGGTTTTTTGTTGCTTATTTGGTTTTGAGTGGTTGGGTGGGTTTTTTTCCCAGGTGCATCAATGAACTGGAGACTTCTTCAACAGATCATTTAGGAGTCTTGCGTGAAAGTTGCCCAAGACTATTGATTTTAAATAGTCTTTAGTCCAAGCAGCTGCTGCTTTACATCTCCCTTTCTTTCCTTCAGGCCTTCTGGAAAGTGCCTTAACACACTAATAACATGGAGACTGCATCAAGCATTTCTCAAAATATAGAATAAAAATATTTTCTTAGCACTTATGGTGCTTTCAAATCACTCGTAACAATCTTACTATCTCCATCTAGTGGCTTATATGATTAGGACTTTTGCTATTAATACACTAAAACCTTTTTATTGTCCTTTGCCTTGCCAACCACAGATTTTTCATTTCCTGTTTCTGGCTTTCCCTATAAATTTTTCACACTTCTTACTTCTAATTTATATTGATTAGTATTTTATTCCTCTTTTATAATTTTGTTCCAAGTTGTGTTTTAATTTCTAGTTGCTCTCTTAATTTTGTGGCTGAACCAGGAAAGACTTTTAGGTAAAGTTTGCCATTTTCTGAACATAAAATAACTTTTTAGTCATCTAGTGACCTCTAGTTATCTAAGGCAGCATCAATTTTCTTCCCAAGCCTTTCTACCTCTTTTCTTCCCCAACATTTCTGCTTCTAATTTTCCTTTAAGAAATATCTTAACAATTTTATTTGTATTCTGTTTTCTGAAGAAGAACCTGTAAAAAACTACACAAAANAAATGGAAATATTTCAAGATACAAGCATGAAAAAAAAAATTTCTTTCATTTTTTGGTACTGAGTATAGCTGTTCAAAGAAGAAAAGGAAAAAAAAAAAAGTAGCAATGCAGTATGATTTTAGGTTTCCCAGTGATTATGAAGGTACAGAGCTGTGCTTTAAGTACTTAACTGCAAGAGGAAAATGCCAGCACATGCAGTCCCAGTGTGAGTTTTGCTCACATAAAAAGCTGTTTGCTTTTTTTACCGGATCAATCAATGGGACCAAGGCCGGAGCATA
>VYZQ01068002.1:30054-46489 GCA_013400655.1 Mystacornis crossleyi | reverse complement strand
GTTGATTAAGTAAAGAAAAAAAAAAAAAAAAATCTCTCTTAGCAGAAATTTCCCAAATATAAAGTAGTCCCTGAGTTCGCTTAAATCAACTTTCCAGAGCATGGCAATTATTTTTAACACTGTTTCTCTAGTTTCTACTTTTTATCTGATGCACTCACCCTGATTGATACAGAGTTTCAAACAACAGATAAGCAGAGCTAAACCGAACTTAACAGTAGATTTCTTAGTGCCTAATTCAGCCAAGCTTATGAATTTCACAGAATATTCTGAATTGGAAGAAACCCACAAGGATCATCAAAATCCAGCTTCTGGCCCTGCATAGGATATCCCCAAGAGTCACGCCATGTGCATGGGAGTTTTGTCCAAATACTTCATGAACTCTTTCAGTTTTGGTGCTGTGACCACTTCCCTGGGTAGGCTGTTCCACAGTGCCCAAGCCCCCTCTGGGCGAAGGAACTTTTTCTGCTATCCAACCTAAACCTCCCCTGTTACAGCTTCCGGCCATTCCCTTGGGTCCTGTCACTAGACACCAGAGCAGAGACATTGGTGCTTCGCAGAGAACAAAGAGTTCTTTGTGGTGACAGTAATAATCTATGCTGAGGGTGATGCACTGACATTTATCCCTGGTGTCTGATATTATGCTATAGCCTATACATCTTGTCATAAGTTTCTTTGGAGAATAGAGAGAGACTGATTTCAATTATGTGAAATTCCCAAATATGCATAGCCACATGACTGCTACTGTTGATACCTGTTGGTGACACCCAGCTGAGTTTCTACAGGAAACAGCCCAAATGTCTGGTTCCTCAACCAGGTTTTCTTAACTTCAACTGCATTGTTTCCATCACCAAAGGCAATATATTTCACATACATACACACACTCATCTATTCAGAGATGTGAGCAAGTGAAATTTGTATTCAAAATGAAGGTAGAACATTTTGGTCTGACCAATTTTCTTAGTCGATAAAATGTTGTCACTAATCTTCCACTGGTGCTGCATTAGATTATGAAACAAAAGTCTCATTTCAAAAAACGTAGTGCCTGCCCATTAGACACATTTTGATGTTTTAATGTGAGAGTCTGCACATCTGATGAGATGCCATAAAACCATAGGTCCACTTTCAGTCAGTATATTATCTCAAATCAAGCTTATCTGGTACACTAATGTGAAGAACAAACCACGGTTTAAAATGCCTCCTATTGTGCAATAGTGGTGTTCTGGAAAGGTACTACAACAGCTACCAGAGAATAATAAGGCTATTTATATCTTTAGTGCTTGATAACTCATAAAACTAAGTTACATCTAAGTAATTTGGGGGGCATTAAAGCTTTTCAGTGTCTGCAGAATAAAAGTATGCTAATGAACTAAACAATTTTTTGTATGTAGAAAAGAACGTTATCTTTCAAACCAGAACCAAATTCCCTAGCTAAATCTCTGTATATAATTTCCTGAGCCTGTGTGAAGTACTCCTTTATGTATGATTATTATTTTAGTAGCTCTGCTAGAAAAGTAAATCTCTTACATTCATTAAAAACTAATAGTTGCCTTTTAAGCACATTAGTGCAAATATATTTATCCCTATCACAAGGAATCAGGCTATGCTTTGCTGACATTCATTAACAGAAAATAGCCTAATTTGTCTTTTTTTCAAATGAAGTTTTGTTTACTCAGTTATATTTTTTTAAATTAACTCCAAGAGCAACTGTAAAATGTAAATTAAACTCCATATACTATTACTTTTGAATCTCCAACAGGAAGAACTTTAAACTGAGGTTTGCATTTTTTAAAGAAAAAAAGAGTGATTATCCTCAAATGCACGCAGGTTACGACCCACAATTTTATTAGATGCATTAGCATGCATTATTTTCTCCAGAATTTGGACAAACTCCTTTCTTAATTTATGCCTTTCCAAGCTACCTGGCATTTATCAACAGGCCCAAACNACAGAAAATAGCCTAATTTGTCTTTTTTTTCAAATGAAGTTTTGTTTACTCAGTTATATTTTTTTTAAATTAACTCCAAGAGCAACTGTAAAATGTAAATTAAACTCCATATACTATTACTTTTGAATCTCCAACAGGAAGAACTTTAAACTGAGGTTTGCATTTTTTAAAGAAAAAAAGAGTGATTATCCTCAAATGCACGCAGGTTACGACCCACAATTTTATTAGATGCATTAGCATGCATTATTTTCTCCAGAATTTGGACAAACTCCTTTCTTAATTTATGCCTTTCCAAGCTACCTGGCATTTATCAACAGGCCCAAACCAGCAAAATACCTCAATGCTTCAAGAACATCAGGAATGGGTTTAATACACCTCTATGAAATGGAAAAATAAAGCACTATGGATCACAGTCTATCCTCCATTACAGAATATATTTCAAATATGAACAGAGACAAAATGCATAACATCAATTAATTGCTAAAGGCGTCTTTCTGTGTGAAAGGGTCAGCTTGAAGAAGAATATTAATTTGGCTATTTTGATCCTCAGACACCAGGTGGGTTGTTGCCCTGACTTCCTGAGCGGTACTTGAAACTGCTGCAGTCCAGGCATTCACGAAATTTCTTTAGACATTATCACTCATGAAAACTCAAAGTTGATGATTTTAGCACATCTATATAGACTATTTTTTAAACTAAATTCTGGCATGTTACTCAGAACTCTGAACAGACCTACTGTGTTAGCTCTCACCACTAAGAGAGACAAGGCAAGGTGAGTAATGGCATCAGAAATTGGCCCCTTACATTAGAAAAATCAGTGTTTCATATAAATGTTTACAGGTACGGAACTAACAAATGTTATGGAGTTTAAATGTACAATTAATGACAAGTTTGATGCCTGGATTATTCACACCCTGCACGACTTCTATGGAAAGCTATGGATGTGGTACAGACTGTAAAATTAAGAGAACAGTTGTACAATCGATCTTCTTATTGATTTTAGAAGACTGATGGCAGTCTTGAAGAGCTGAGAAGAGGGAAGCCACTGAAGCCAGAGAAATGGACTAACGAGGTACAGTAATAATCCGAGAGAAGTCAGTGAAAGGGAAAGGTCGTGCATCCTCTGATGAGCAACACAAGACAGGTTACAAGTGCCAAAAGGTGAAGGCAGGGAAACTCTCATCCCTTGAAAACTGATAGAAAACGCTTCCTCTGCCTGCTGCTCAGAGCAGTGTGGGACCTCCCTTACACAAGTGGCTTCATTTTCCCACTGCGAGGTCTAGCATCCCGCAACGGGGTGTCTGCCAGCAGTATTATTCCCCTTGGTCTAACGCCAAGATTTGCCTCAAAAATTCTAAGCAACAACAAAGGAAACTATTTCACCTCAGGGAAAATGTTAAGGCTACTGATTATTTTACTTCTTCGTGTTACAAATTTTTCCAAACTTGGCAACCAAGGCTTTAAATTTCTACTTTGCTTGCATTCAAAGTATCTGGGTTTTTAACCCATGAGACTTGATTAGTGTGAAAAATGAAGACTGCTTAGCTGACAAATACAAGACACATTAACTGGATCCACTTGTTTCCCAAGAAACAGAGTGCCATAGACGGACAAACCACAAGAGCCTGCAAGTGAGTCTGAAAGCCTCAGGAAAAGCAATATGCTTTCCACCAAGCTGCAAGAATTAGCTTGAGGATGGATTTATCAAGTCCTGAGGAACGTCTTCCCTACCAGCTGTAGCTTCATCTCTTTGAAAACTCTAAAATGAAGTGAGCCAGACATGCCATATTAAAAAACTTGCAATGAGGGGACTTGCAGCATCATTACTTTACTTCCTTTGGGAAGAGATACGGGACTTTCTACAGTTTCTTCACAGTTATAAACATAATTTATTTATTGTCCCAGCTAACCTCTCCTCATGTCCCCTGCTGCTCTTCCCTAAACTGTATGTTAGTGATAACAGTACTAGACATGCTGTGCTTTGACTTTACCCTCAACTTTGATGAGGGCAGAAAAACCCTACAATGATTCAAGGCATGATCAGAAGGACTTGACTTACCCACTGTGGCAGGATGCCAGATGCCACCAAAGCTGCTCTATCACTCCCCACCTCAGCTAGATGGGGAGAGAAAATGCAGTGAAAGGCTTGTGGGTCAAGATAAGGACAGGGAGAGACCGCTCACCAGATACTCTCATGGGCAAAACAGACTTGAGTCAGGGAAATTAGTTTAATTTATTACCAATCAAACCGGAACAGGATGATGAGAAATAAAACCAAATCGTAAAACACCTTCTCAGGCTTAACTTTACTCCTAACTTTCTCTACCTTCTCCATCCCCAGTGGCACAGGGGGAGAGGGAATGGGAGCTGTGGTCAGTTCAGCACACCTCACCTCTGCCACTCCTTCCTCTTCAGGGGGAGGACTCCTCACACTCATCACCAAAAGATGTATGTGAATCACTGCTCCTGTGCNAAGATGTAGGTGAATCCCTGCTCCTGTGCCTGGGAGCACCTCCTTCCCTTTCTTCTTCACTGACCTTGATGTTTGCAGAGTTGTTTCTTCCACATATTTTCACTCCTCTCTCTGGCTACAGTTGTTCCTGACCAGTTTTCCCACTGGTGGAAATTTGGCCTACTGAACATGGTAAGCTTCTGGCATCTTCTCACAGATGCAACCCCTGTATCCCACCACCCTCTCCACACAAGCCCAATACACCCTCTCATTTTCAGGTTCACAGTGAACCACTTCATAGAGAATTGTTACTTTCAGACAGCAGCACTGAGAACCCCAGGTGCAAGATGATTTTCACGAGGTAAAATAATTTCTTCTTCTTTTTTTTTTTTTTCTTTTTTATCTTCACAAAGGACCAAAGGACATTTAAACCTTGTTACTACTATTCACTATTTTCAGGTCTGATAGTTTGGTTTATATGAGCAAATTTTTGTATGGTATGCACTGAATCAACTAGCTTGACAACCCCATGGTCTGAACATCATTTAGGTTATTCTTAGGAATGCAGAGTTTTAAATTTGCTGTTCTCTAATGGTAGCTGGAGACAGTATTTCCACAGGATACTCAAAGTATGTCCAGTGCTTAAACTACCATGAAGCAGAATGAAGAGAGAAAAAAACCAGAAAAAAATTCAATAAGCAGATATAATAAGTCTTACACATATTACTTACCCTACAACCCAGCTGGGAAAAAAAAATTCTTTTATTATTTAGGCCATAAAGTAGTGATCAGTGTGTGACATCTGGGACCCTGATATTAGATTCCAAAGGTTGTTTATATTTTTATTTCTATTTCATTCCTTCTTGTTCCTTAACTTGTCACCTGTCTTTGGACATCTATGGAGGGGAGTATTTCTTAACATTAAAAATAGAAACAGAAGTCTGCCTGTATTTGGTGTGTTATAACTGAATGATAACTTGCTCTTTTTTATCAAACTATCAGCTATTAGGTGCAGTAATTCTCATCTGCACAGAAGAATCACTTAAACATCAAGGACATTTTAAGGTACTGTGGAAGTAATTTTAAAGAGAAGGGGAAAAAAAAGCCTTTAGTACTCTCAAATTTTTATTGTGACCCTGAGCCTATTTTAACAGAGAGAAACAGGAAGGTATCTGTCAATCTAAATGGGAATAGGACAGGACCCCAGGGAAGATTCTAAATTCTGTGTGTTTTTCCTATTGGATCAAAGTGAAGTCTTTCATTTCTGCAGTAAGTTATACATATTTTCAAATGGTGTTACATCTCATATGCACATATACTGAAGATAAGAAACCAAACAAAAAAGTTGTTAATGCAGAAGGGAATAGACTTACATATCTCAAAATGTAACCAGAATAAAATTTTCACTTTCAACAGTACTCAGACCAATGACACCTTCATTTTGTAACCATATTATAGCTGCACTATAAAACTTGGGTTTAAAAGTCATGGAAGCTTAGTGGACTTGAATTATGCTAAATCAAGGATTTGGGACAAAGTAACTTCGTTATCCTATTTTCGAGTTCCAGATAAAATAATATTTGAAATACAGCTAGTATAATCATTGGATAATTATTTGGATTGGATATTTCAGGAAACCCTGTCAGTAATCTAAGGTCAGCACTCTCATAACACTGAAGTTTTCAAGTATAAATCCTGTAATAAGGATTTCTTTGGCTGACACAACAGGACTTAAAACAAATGGGTAACTTTGCATAGAAAATAGCACCCAGAATTTTAATCATGCTTTCATCCATTCTCAAGCTTTACTGCTTCTATTTATTTCCACTGTCCTATTTGGAAAGTATTAAGTCCAACAATTTCAACAATATTCCACTCAGAAATTATTAACTCCTAATTAACCACGCCATTAATTTCTCCTACACCTTCCTCTTTACCCCCACATCCGTGATCACCTTGGCATTGCTAGAAATTGCATTTTACTATATTTATTTAATAAAGAGCCATTCAATTAAGTGATGTAGGAGCACCCTGAAATTGCTCTCTTTGTCTTGTACATGTGTTAAATATTATAAATAAAGAAGTATTCGCCTGTACTTTATGAGGAACTATACTTATGCCATAACTTCACATAAAAAAAAACATAGAACAATAAAGACTTGTACAGTTTGAAAGGCTTGTCCTTTTCTTATATTCTGCTTCGGAAGTATTCACTATATTTGTATAGCACACTGATCTACCTGTTTTGCTAGGACTAAGAGTTTATTTTCCATACAGTATGACTTCTGTCATACATTTTACATTTTTTTTACATTTTACATTTCAAAATGTAAAAAAAAAAAAAAGTTAACCCTCCCAGAACCCCAATTTTTTTTTTAATGAACACTGAAAATAGCCTTAAAAACACCAAAGTAAATTACTGTATTTGAGTTAAGAAACATTGACACGTTCAAAACAAAACATTTACCTTTTCCATTATGAAACAACTAGAAAAGCTTTCCAAGAATTTTTAAACACAAATCTTTTAAATTAAATTTATAGGCCTTTCATTATCTGTTTTACTGGTTCAAATTAATACTAGGAAATTCTTCTGAGGAAACAGTGAGCTTTTCTTGTAGCTTCTGAAGTCCATACGCAGTATAACTAAGGATCATGATCTTTCCTCTGAAATGGTCTCAGTGAAATACTGAGAGCATGGCAAAAGATTTTACTTACTGTGAGGAAAAGTGTGCTTACACTTTATCCTTATAAAAAGTATCAACAGCCATGAAATTTCACTAAAATCCAGATCACAGGAATTTTAGGGAACCTTTCATGGAAGTATTTCACATTTCCTTCTCTAGTGTAGTGATTTTGTCAACTATTGTCCAACTAACGTTGAATTCATATGCAGATTCAGGAACCACCACCAGACATTCCCCTTTCTATCAGGAGAACCCAGTGCAGGATCCAGAGAGGAACTGGCTGAAGACTTTTTGTCTTTCTACTGTTCTTGGCATTCTGGCAGGACTCCTTAAGAAACCAATACAAATATAAATCCCACAAAACCAAACTTAGAGAATCTGCAAGGCTTTTGAAATCTGGGTCTCAAATGGTCTTCTGGAGCCTCTCATTAAATAACACATGGAATAATCTATATTACACGTTCAAGGCTATTTTACTCATAATAGAGAATCATATGGCTTAATTTAGAAATATTAGATGTCAATCGTGTTCTTATGAGTCCTTTATATTGCCTGAACAACCAAAGATGGCATAAACATGTTAGAAGCTCACTATATAAATGACAGTTGTGAGAGATGAAAGTGGAAGCACAGACAGGCTTGCAACCATCTGTTTAGAAGATTCAATTACCACTTTCATAGAGAACTTGATTCAGTACCATTTTTGACACTGTTTCCTACTGTTGCAGCTCAAAATTTATGGGGAAGGAGCTTTCACTTTTCACTAAATGGACCCAAACTTGTAGACTTCCCAACACTTTAAAATCATGCAGTCAAAGACAATGTTTAAGCAACAGACACTTTCAAATAAATAATGCAAAGCACTCGAAGCTACCAATGTGGTTGGCAGAGATGAAGTACTGTTTATATATCCTGTCTGGCCTGACTCAGCAGACATATTAGGCTTTGTATGCAGCACAGACAAATAAAGAACACAAGGAATTACAGTCATACCTCAGGAAAGCTGTTCTTATGGAAAGACACATAATATTTCTCAGTATTTATTGCTTTGGTAGTAACATCCCATATCTCATTAAAACGTGAAGAAATAAAGTTAACTTTGAATTAGTTAAGCTTATGGTGATTTGTTAGGCTGGTATCACTCACTCTCTCACTCTCTCAAGACTGCTCTCCTAGCCGGATTAAAGGATGTGGTTGTCCCATTCTACTTTGCACTGGTGCAGTCTCACCTCAAGTCCCGTGCGCAGTTTTGGGTGCCACAATATAAGAAAGATATAAGGCTGTTAGAGAGTGTCCGAAAGGAGGGCTACAAAGGTGGTGAACAGTCTGGAGGGGAAGACATATGATGACTGGATAAGGTCATTTGCCTTGTTCAGCCTGGAGGAGACTGAGGGGAGACCTAATATGTGTCTACAACATCCTCACAAGGGTAAGCAGAGTGGCAGGTACAGATCTCTGTGGTGGCCAATGACAGGGCCATGCCATGACAGGGAATGCCATTATGCTGTGTCAGGCATGATGTGTTTAGGTTGGATACTTGGAAAAGGTTCTTCACCCAGAGGGTGGTTGGGCCTGGGCCATGTTGGGGGTTGAGGAGGTTTTCTTTTTGTGTGTGTGTGTGTTCCTGTATTCNTCATTATTACTGCCTTAGTTATTGCTGTTTTGCTTTGCCTTGTTGTACATATATATATATATATAAAAGTAAAGACCTGTTATTCCTATTTCTCATATATTTGCCTGAAAGCCCCTCAATTTCAAAATCATAATAGTTTGGGAGGAAGGGGGTTACATTTTTTCCATTCCGGGGTGGGAGGGGGACTCCTGCCTTCCTTAGTAGACACCTGTCCAAACCAGGACAGCCACTTCCACTCAGGGAAATGGTCACAGCATCAAGCCTTCAAAAAGCATTTGGACAATGCTCTCAGATACATGGCATGATTCTTGTTGCTGTCCTGTGCAGGGCCAGGAGCTGGGCTTTGATGATCCTTGTGGGTCCCTTCCAACCTAGGATATTGTATGATTTTATGATTCTCTAAATTGAACTAAAACGCGGTATAAACAATACGTTTATAATAAAACTGTTGTTGTAACTTTCAGGTATTGCAGTGATTACCAGTGGAAACTTAGTCACTTTTGAGAAAATAGCAGACCCTGTTTGCTTAGTACCTCACATGCTATCCTGACAGAGGCAGTTTATTGAATCAGTGTGGAAACCCCACACTCTTAACTTCTTGCCTGAAAATATAACAGGTAAACTCTTTTAAAAAGTCACTTGTGCCTTTAATATTATATGCTCATGTTTGTTACACTAAGTGCAGCTGCAAATACCCAAGGATGAAATAACACAAGTAATATCATACAGCTTTGAGATAAACATCATTGTAGGTAATATTTTAACATTTTATTTAGTATTACTCACATTTCAATACTTTAAAACTGATGAGTAAAAAATTAATATCTAACCACAAGGGTTTTTTGAATGTGGTCAATACAAGTTCATGTCACATCCATGTGTATTCTACTAGATCTAATAAAGTTTGCTCTTTTTTAACATATGAGGCTAAAATGCAGAAGGAAAACTAAAACCAGAAGTAAGCATTTACTAGTAACCAGTGAGCAACAATGGCGTGAGAGACTGGAATTCTAAGTAGCATGTGAATTATTCAAGATCAAAAATGTGTGTGCAGTAAAAGGTGACATAACATCTTGCTAATTGCCCAGGAGGCATAAGTTCCAATTTTCTCTAGACAATACATAAATTTGGTTGAGTCAACAAAACTTATGCACGCAGGATAGCACATTCAAGTTTAGATTTCTTGCTCCATAATTCAAAAGTGAAATGGAATAACAATTCATTTGCCTATAGCCAAGTTTTCTTCCATTTCTAACCCTTGTGAGGCTCAAAACTGTCCTCCTGAATGTCATAGATCAGAACTTCCCCTAACATTCAATGAAATTAGGGAAGAATATGCCTGTGTAGGAATGGGAACAGAGGAAGATTAAGTGCATTTCCACAACTATAGCTTTCATACTGTGACTATGGTGTGCACATAAAACCAGATGATCAGAACAGCCACTTGTAGGACTGGAATCACACCACAGGGCATAACTTTGAGGAAGGTGATTATAGTTCTGTTAATATGAAGCAAGAAAACTGTGAGTTAACACAAACGCTATGCCAGAGTTTTTCTAAAGGCAGAAAAATCTGCCTTTTCACTTTGCTGACTCATGTCATAGCTGAATGGAATAATTACTTGTCTGAAAGCACAGCTGAGATGGAAAAAGGACCTGAAGTCTAATCTAGTCAAATCTATTTCCTGCAAAGCTTTGGCAGCATTCTGGCCTAAGTACCTATCTATCCCCAGCAAACCTTTATCTCCACAATGCTGAGACAGATCAGTCAAAGCCATGTGGCCATAAAAGGAAACCTCAACAGAAATTTTGAGCTTTTTGCCCAGAAATCCTTTATTTTCGCTACCTCACTTTGTGGAAGTACTGAAAGTATCAAAATGCACTTAGATTTGTACTGAGATGAACACTTGCTGTATGTTTTAACTGCTTAACTCCTACTATCAATAAGGGGAGAGATTCCAGTGAGAACTGATACAAAAATACAAAAAAATCGTAATAACATAGACTACTGTCAACATGAGTTATTTTTTGATGACAGATGCCCACAATTCACACTTTTTCCTGCAACAGCTGCAAGGGAACATTCCCCTCTCTGCTGGGTCTTAAGCTGCCTCCCACTTAAACCAGGATGAAACCACATGCTGGGAGTTACTACTCTGCTCCTGAAAACTGATTCAGATTAATCCCGCAATAACCGCAATGTCTCATTCAGTTTCAGCATAAGATTAAATGTTTTCCATAGTTAAGGAAAACAAATATTCAAAATAAATATGTGTTGTGTTCATCCTTGGAGATTTTCAAGATCCAAAAGCTCTGAGGAACCCAGTCAGATATCACAGCTGCCTTTTCAGCCTCTCTCTGCTTTCAGACAGAGGTTGGAGTAGAGACCTCTTGAGGTCCTTTTCAACCTGAATTATCCTTAAAAATGAATAGGCCTAATGGATTAAAACTGAATATGGCAGATGTTCTAGGAAATTAAATGAACCATTCTTTTAGAAGAAACAGAATCATTAAGGCAACTACAACTGCTCTTTCTACTCTTTATTCTCATCATGCCTTGCTTTAAATTATTGTAATTGCCTGTGGTAGAAAATTTGTCCTAGTACGTGCATACAAGTCAAATCCCAGTCAGAAACTCCTCTGTACAGCAGATGAATATTCATCATGAATGCATGTATGAAGCGACTCTTCACAAATATTTGTTTCCCAAGGTGAGTTCCAAAAGCCCCCGACCTACTAAAGTTATGAAATAGCTCGGATTCAAGACTTGCTTGTATTGCAGCGCTTGTTAAGACAGCAGCAGGACCTGCCTCCATAGAGGCGCTATTGCAGAATTGCTGTTACTGCTTTCACCACACAGTAACTCTGTTGTGCCACCGCTGACCTGCATGCAGGATGTGTGGGTTCAGCCTAATCTTTGCTCGCTTCTAAAGCAGCAGGACTGAGTGGATATCCCGAGTATCTCCCTGACAAGGCCCTTGCTCTTATGCAAGGATCAGTGCCAACTCCTGCAGTCCTCAGGCACCTCTTCTCTCACTGTTTTCTCCACTGTCCAGTGGAGCCCTGAGAGCAGGGCCACAGGAGGTGCAGCCTCCCAAGGGACACACAGTGCCCCTCTGAACTGGAGGTAAAGAGCCTCTCAGCACACCTGCGTATGTGCACTTGCATGCATGTTGGCGCTGGAAAGTCAAACAGCCAGGACTAAAATGCAGGCAAAAGATGTCCAGCTTAAGCAATCAAACAGAGCTGAGATGCTGCTCCTTTCTGCTCAGGCAGACAGCTGTTGATTTACTACTTCAGTTTTGAAAATAACAAGTCAGGAAGTTCAACAAAGGGAGAATTCAACAAAGGGAGAACATCATCCAGCTTCTCAAACGGGGTCCACTACCTGAAAGTTTTTTCCATAAAAAGTACTGATATTTTGTTCAAAATAGTAACCGTGAGTAGCAAAATTTTGGGATAGGTTCAACGTAAAAAGCATCCTCCTTTAAGGAACCATCAACCACAAAGTGTTCTGAATCTGTAGAAATACCCTCCCATCTTCCGTGGATGGGAGCACTGATCACTTTAAGTTCCTTGGCACCCAGTAAAACTATTCTGATTTTTCATGAAGTTTGGTTTAGTAGTTAGATAATTATAGGGCAGCAGAAACATTAAGCAGATTTCACATCATCGCACTTAAGAGCAAAAATTCAAAAATAAAGGGGAGTTATTGTATAGTGAAATGTTAGCCCAGAAACACAGAAAACTAAGTAATTTATGTCACATAGTACATTTACTCTACAGTGAGGTAATACAATAGCAGCAAGATATGAGACAAGGCATATACCATTCTGTCTTATGTAAGCCATTTATAGAGGCACATTATTCACAGCTATTCCTCTCTATGCATTTTTAATTGTTTTGTTTACATGATAAAATGCGACTTGCAGCTTGAACTAAGACAAAAAAGTAATTCTTGATATAAGCCATAATTAAAATGAGCAGAATTTGTGGCAATGACAGCTTCCAGTGAAGGGTAATGGCTCAGCAAAAATCAATCAGGTGAAAAATTAGCTAGCTATTAAGAGGAAATAACTTAATGCTATTGCTAAATTCAAAATAGCAGGTTTGAATAGAAGTTTTCTTTACTACCAAACAAAGGAATAATAAGTAGGAATTTTTCTTATACTGTTCATCAGAGTTACCATATATTGCTTTGATGCCTGCTCCCTAACTACCATGCCCGATGCAAGACCTCAAAAAAATTTTTACTTGACTCAGCCTGTCAAACTGTCAGAGCCTTATGATTTTAGCTATACAAATAGTAACGCTAAAATTAGAACTGAAAGGACAACTGTAGACTTACTTCACATTTTTCTATTTGCCCTACAACTTACAATACCAGATCTGTAAAAGGAAAGTAGATATTAGAGACCTCACAAACTACTTTTATATAGGCTCTTGTGAAAGCATAGAGAAAAAGCGTGGTTTTCACACTGAGAATTCTTAGTATTTCAGTGCAAGCAAGGCAAGTCTCCAGTGCCAGTCTGGAATCATGGCTTGAACATTGATTTTTTTTTTTTTTTATCTATATTCACAAAAGCTGTCTGGAAGTTTTAATGCAGTTATTTCCAGTGGGAAGAAAAGCCATTTCTGCAAAGCCCCCAGTTTCAAAAAGACAAGTCTTATTTCATGATGGGAGACACTTAAATCACAACTATTTCCGCCTCTGAATTAAGAGTTACTAAGGACGAAGGATGTCTCACTTCTTTTCTTGGTCATCTACTCGTGAAAAAAAAGCTTGTAAGCAGGTCAAAAGATTGGAAAAATTATGTAGAAACTGCCAAATGTCAAAGACTTTAAAATACATAAATTAATAAAAATTCTAGTAACAACCCGGTAAGACAACAACAAAAAAGTCCAGTTAATTATCTGTTTTTTCTCCTGGTAACCTCTTTATGTTGGAGAATCATAGTTGTCTTTTTTGATAAATTTGTAAAAGAAAAAAAAGCAAACGACTCTCCACATTTTTAACAGACCTGGTTTTATTCTCTGGGTGTTATCAATCATATGAGGCCTTTGACCAGGATTTAACAACAAGAATCACCAGTAGCCTTGAGTTACTTTCACAGAGTCCATTCAAAAGAACAGAAAATGACTGTATAGGACCCTTTTCACTCACATAAATCCTAAAAGTTTCTTATTGCCACTTCTCCATCTCTGCAGCTCTCAACTGAGAAGCAGCAAAAAGTTCTGTTCCGTCTTTCTTCTTATTCAGCCCCCAGAAGAGGTGGCTGAAAAAGCTGGTGAGCCAACAGAACTGGAAAACCAGCAGATTACAGATAATACCTAGACTTATCTTTTGCATAAAAAGAATTTAGTCAGTGCCAAGCAAAATGAGAAGCTAAAGGAGCATTGAATTTGGTTTAAAAACAAAACAAAACAAAAAAACCAACCCAACCCACCTCTTACCAGTGGAGAGAGAACCACTTAAAGGGAATTTCCTCCTGCAGAGCACTCCCTACCAAAAAAGAATATTTGCTCTCAGAACAGTAAGACAGTCCATTCCTTCTGATGACGTTTATGTTTTTGTCTCTTTAAACTCACACCACCATTGGTTTGGCACATAATTATGTATAACAGGTCAAACAAATTTCTGTTTCTGTCTGGAGCTGATCAGATGTTTTTGCCCCTTATTATAAAACTGGAACTGGCAAGCAATGCTGGCAATCACTGCTTTCACATTTAATTATTGCAACTCATCTAGGAATGCAGCCACAGAGCCTGAAAATGTTCCAACTGGTACAAAAGCCTCTCTGCTTAGCAACAGGGATACAATGAAATGGATCATCTGAGTGCTACTCTTTCTGCGCATGCTCTTTACACAGTTAAGAATCCAGTCTGCTCATTTGTGCAAAGACACTCTGGAGACTGTAACTGCCACAAGAGCTGCACCCATGTAAATCTTTTTTACAAGACATAAAACCTACATAAGCAATTCCCTACTACCTATACCCAGTGTTACTTGAATTAACCCTAATTATGTACTTTATTTAAGATGCTCATCTATAAATCAGCAAAGAGATACAAAAAAAATTCTCCAAAACATAACTGTGAACTGCTGTTACTACAGAAAGAAAATATACCATTTTATTATGAAGTATTTGCTGCTATGTAGGCAAAGACACACACCCATGTGTGGTGATAGTCATATTATCAACTAAAAAAAAAATTATATCAAAGTAAAATAAAAAATCCCAAAACTTACCACTTGTATTTTGTATGTCCTGATGGATTTTGTTGCTTTTCACAGACAATAAATTGTTTGCACTTACTCAGTGTGATAAGTTCACTTCATTTGCACATAAATATCTCATAACTTATTTTGAAAATTATGCAATATTGTGACAGGGCATCAGATTTCTTCGTTTCAGTTAGTATCTGATTACAGCATGGTGTGAAATTTCTCCAAACAGTTGTGAAATCCTTACATTACCTTTATCCACACCTTACTCCCTCCCCCAGAAAGCTCCCTAGCAAGCCAATTAAGAGCAAATTGCTCATCAAAGCAAGACTCTCCACACGCTACTCAGGTGTGTAATTCCTGTCTCCTCTTTCAATGTCCTGGCAATCTACTTTTTAAATTCCAAGGGAAATAAAGAAAAAAATTATCACCATTAAGGTCCCAAGAGCTTTTTGTCTCTGCATATGTATAAAGCATTCTTTACAATCCATGAAACTGAATACACATCTTCCTCCGATTTGACACCTTGCGACCATGAATATGAAAGTCCTCAGCTCTATTCAGTTAGAAATCCGACCACAAGGCAATAATTTACAAGACCTGAAAACAGATCAGTGAAAGCTCTTATTCTCCTAATAGTAAATTTCTAACTGAAAAAGTTACCATGGAGCAAAGGATAAGACAGGAGTCTACAGAGCATTCAAATACCACCTCAAAACAGTGACTGTAGAGAAAGGAGACGTTACAGCACAATCCAGTTCTTTCCAATTTGCAGTGATTTCCTCAGCCCATTGCTCAGAAAATTCCCCTATGTTGCTATTTCAAAAGTCTTAAAGTCTTATATCTTCTTTTTCTCAATATATTTTCCTATTTTTAGTTTTCAGTACAGGGCCAGGTTTAGCTTCGACAACATGCAATAATCCTTAACAAAAAGGGGACAGAGACTAATAATGGTGACCACAACATTTCTATAGTGACCTGGAGCAAAGCACTTCAATTATGACTAAAAATAATAGGTTTATCAATCATTCTCTGCTATCTGTAACATCCCCAGCCATTGCCAGTCCCTATATAACCTGTAAGAATTTTGATAACCCAGAGAGAATGACTGTGAAACCTACAGATTTATTCATTCCATCGTGTGCAAAAGGCACCCACATCAATTCACGTATTTCTGTGAAACAAAAAATCTAGGGTGGTGGGGGAAGAAAAGCATCCCACAGGCTTCAGATTAGGGTAAAAATCTCCTTCGTAAATTATTTTTGTTCTTGAGCTGAATGGTGTCTATGAAAATACTGACCAGTTAACATTTGCTCCCAAATAATTAGTTACAGCCAGAATTCAGTTCTCTGAAATGCCTGATAAAGGACGATTTTCATGTACTTTTAAAGACATGTTTCTGGGTCTTAAATAATATTCCAGGACTGTCAAATTCTTGTTTAAACTTCAGGTCAAGGAAGCTGTTCAGCTTTAACGTAACATCTCTCTGATGAATG
>VYZQ01068002.1:13084-29662 GCA_013400655.1 Mystacornis crossleyi | reverse complement strand
AACATCACAAAGTGCCAAACCAACTAGAGCTGCATGAAGCTGATAAGAGAAAGATAGAACATTCATGCAAAAATCAAGCTGGAAATCAATAGGGGAGCCTGGATTTAAACTGAAAGTCGTTTTTATAGCTCAGCTGTTAATATCAGAGGGAACCTGGAGGCTTACTGCCATGTGCTTTCTCAGGATAAGCTCTGAGACTCGCTTGTTGCATGTCTTCACATCTTCTCCTGGCTTGTACTCAAGAGTGGAGATTATAACTAATTGTTTGCTTGGACATGGGACCAAGTTTTCCCTCATGCCTACAGTTACTCTCCTCTAGCTGAAGGCACCAACCATAACATCAATAGCTTTGGCAGCAGCACAAAGAAAATTCCTCAGGCATGAAAGACCGGCAGAGCTCTTTCTCCCACCCCATCCCACAATGGCACCCAGCAGATGATGGCTCACTCACATACTTCTTCTGCATGTCAGGGGCCAAGCAGCAAGGAATCAGACCCAGACAATGTTTAAGGCACTCCTGAGCATACTCTGAACTGTATAAGGGGTCAAGGTAGAAGAAATAAGTACATTTAACATCTTTCTCCTCTGTAGCCCTGTCAAGTGTTCCTAGTAGATATAGGGCACAGGTAAGGGTAAGAATAAGATTCATTACATATTCTGATTTCCATTATACTATCCAGTAATCAATTCTACTATTTCACTAACTCTTCACAAGATATCACCTGGAAAATAGCTGCAGATCGCAAATAATTTGAAAATACCACTTCAGGGTTTTAATGAAATAGTTGGGTACTTAAACATGTCTAATGCTTTGGGCAGTTTAACTACTTGGCTCAAGGACACACATTTGCAAAGAACTTCTTATCATCACTGTGTTTGGTGTTTGTAACAAACCAGAAAAGGTTAGCTCACAGTAAAAAATAAGTAGTATCTCTTTTTGCATCAGCTTCGGTGACTAACAGATTTTTCCACAGCATTACAGTTAAAATGATTATACAAGTTCAAAGCAATTATTAACACAATTACTGTTTCCAGCAAAGTGACAATGACTTGGGTTTTCTGTGCAGACCTTTGGTGTGTTCATGTATACATTTTCTTTGAAACAAGTTAATGAACTCTTTGGAATTCAAGATAAGTGCTGAATCAAATTTACTCAAGCCAGCTCTCTTTTAATTTATTTCATGTGAAAAAACTGGATCTTACATGGGCAGTCATTATTAAACTTTTTCTTTTTATTTAATAGAATATCCCTTTAACTTATATGTTTTTCAGATAAACAAGATACAAGAGTGTACCTATTCCACATGTTAAATGGGAACTCTAGAAAACCATCATAATGGGTTCACCATGATCAATTACGATGGCCTCACAATCCATGAAACTGTGTCCGTCTATATGTCTATTACAGAAGCATCTCTATGCAACGATAATAATAAATTCTCTGACTGCATTTCTGCATTTTGGACTTTGAGTTTTTCAGTATGCACTTTATTTTAATTCACTTGCTATTACAGCTGACCTTCTCTAGAGATCAACTCCAGCACTGATTTATGAAGACGAATTTTCTGGCCCAGGGAGATCAGTTTGCACAGTCAATAACAATATTTCAGGAGTGAACCAGAAGACTCTACATGTAGTATCGTAACAGAAAGCTCCGAACCCATAGATGGCTTCCTTCCAAACAGTGGGTTGAAAAACACATATGAAGCAAATACCACCTATATATGATTTAAGCACGTTGTCTCATTGCATGGCCTAAAGTTGCCACAGTAATCAGACTTGTCAGCCTCCTATGGAAAACTGTTGTTTCCTTTTATTGAAAATCAGCTTATGCAAATGGACTCAAGAGAACTGTACATCAAACCTGGAGTGAACTTGTCATTCAATTGTGCAGTCATTAGTTATTTCAATACCTAATGATTCATGGCATAAAAGAGTGCAATTTTAGTTGAGGATGCTGTGTCTGAATTGTATTCCATTCATTATCAAAAGGCATTTTTTGAACATCAGTGCAAATCATGAAGTGGAAAGTCAATGATAAAAGTTAAATCCCAGCTCTGTTATTATATTGAGACAGAATGCCTTTCTTGAACTTCGGATTTATCTGCACTCCAAATTAAGGCTAAAGATAACTAGAATGCAAAATCATTTACCCAAACTACCAAACAATATTAAGTGGCTATTAACTTTAAATTGACCTAAAAATGGTCACGTTAGGAACTGCAATAAAAAGGATAAGTTTACAAAAATAATTATTATTTCTGTTACAGCAGTTTTTAAAGACACCACAGAGGTCTAGGTAGTGGTTAAAACACAGAAAAAATGGGTTCCTCATACTAGACACCACAGTGCTAACATTCAGGACTGCTTCAAAAATTGCCTGGGTGCTTACAGCAAGCCACAGCAACTGTTTGGAGGCAGATGATGGAATACTGTACTTTTTATACAGGTAATGAACTGGCTGAGAAGTGAGATTATAGGTTACTGCTGAGCTATATATGCACTGATACAGGAGATTTGAGTTACCTGCCTAATGTCACCTGGGAAACATGCATTAGATTCAGAAGTGTATACCAGGTCTCTATACACACAAGAATATTTTCGTATCATGTTATTTTTAGAGTTGGGAATTTTATATTAAGGGTAATGTTAAATCTCTCCCACTGCACAGATTCAGCTCACAAAGCCATATCTGACACTCCATCTGTTTTTCATAATGTATGCTACCTGCTTGTTCTTAGCACTTCTTTCAGCCTGATAAGGAAAACACATTAGCAAGCTGATTAATGGCTTTCCTGCTTTTCATTTTCCAGTTCCCATGTATTTGAACAATACAGAAACACATGCTATTCAAAGTAATCCCTCTATCTTATTTCTGTAAGCTTTACAATTAAAAAAAAACTAACAAAATAAGTCTAAAACTTTATTCTGCTTACTATTGCAAATACTTCTTTGTCAATAATCATAATACAGCATTATACTGTCCCTGTTAGTTGTTATACTCATCACTAAGATAAACATGGGAAATTATTGTAACACATGTGCCACTTTTCTAGGCTGTCTGCTAACTGCTGGTAGGTGTAAATTCTTGTGCTCATGCACTGTCCTCATGGACTGCCAAGGTTGGGACCACACCTGCAGCAGCTCTTTGGGTAAAGATGATCCCTTCTCACGGGATCAGGACATGTAGAGGGGACACTAATCTGTGTCCATGTTAGAGTAAATGAGGGGTCAGAAGGCAGCTGCTTCTGCCTACAGCAGGACCCAAGAGCTGGAAACACTTCTGGGTCTTCCCCATTGGACTCATCCTGTGACACAGCTGCTTAAAAGGTCAGCTTTCCCAAGTAAAGGTTTTTCATGACAGTTCTACTACCTTTTCTGTGTTCTGTTTCCTCAGTGTGTCAGAAAAATGCTACCTCAAAAAAATTATTTATTCTCTCTCAAATATATCACAAAGATGTGCAAATCCATGCTATTAATTTTTTTTTTTTTTTCCTCAAAGACTAAGATCTTAGTTCTGGAACACTTGACCAGACTCTTACTTCAAGCTCACTAGCAAAGTGTGATCTCCATTGTTTAGGTGTGTATGCCTGTGTGTTAATAAGAATTAATAATCTGGACCTTTAAACTGTCTTTAATTTATTGCCAAGGCAGATAAATCTTGTTATGCCTATTTAGAAATATGGAAAATGAGACAGGGGAATAATATGATTCACTTAAAATATGACTGCAGACCCAAAAATAGAACCCAGGTCCTACTACCATATTGTGTAGGAATTGGCCTAGCAGGGGATTAGAAAACTGGTTTAAATAAAACCAGGAATTTGTTAGGTATTCTGCACTAAATATGATATTCATAGTATCTAAGTGTTCGCTTAGTCTTTATCTTTCAGAGTGCTAATTCTTTTTCCTAATTACTCACTCCTGTATCCTGGCTTGCTAATGACATACAGATATAAACTAGCTAAATTAAGAAGTGATGGAAATTTCATGGGGGAAAAAAAACAAACTTTTTTTTTTTTTTTTAATTTTCAAACTGAATTGTTACACTAANAGGGGATTAGAAAACTGGTTTAAATAAAACCAGGAATTTGTTAGGTATTCTGCACTAAATATGATATTCATAGTATCTAAGTGTTCGCTTAGTCTTTATCTTTCAGAGTGCTAATTCTTTTTCCTAATTACTCACTCCTGTATCCTGGCTTGCTAATGACATACAGATATAAACTAGCTAAATTAAGAAGTGATGGAAATTTCATGGGGGGAAAAAACCAAACTTTTTTTTTTTTTTAATTTGAAACTGAATTGTTCAAAGTAAGAAAAGAATAAAAGGTAATTATCATCCAGGTAATCTTTACTGAACTGGAAGCTTAGAATCTTTTTGATTAGCCGATTACTGGTTATGCACCAGGCACAGACAATCTCATTTAACAGTGTGTATGTATGTACTGATGTTATTTTTATTGATATAGATATATTCATATGCATACATTGATATCTTTTTTAACTTGTTCTTAAATCCTGTGACATGGCTCTAGAGGATTCTTTTCCTCTCTGTGATAATACAGATTTCATCCGTGTAATTTACCAGGTAAAAAAGTCAAATTTATTTTCAATACATTTTCTTGGAAAAAATTATGGAAATCAGTTCTGTCATCACTTTCTCACACACAATCTGCACTGTTCTTGTCACAGATTAAATGTCTGGCCCTTCTGAGTGGAAAGTACTAGTTATTCAATGTTAAAATGACCTTCAGGTCAGCTATGTTGATCTGCCATTACATCACTTAGCCAAAATATTCAGTTCGTTCTTGTTTGAATTTCACTCACACTTGTAAAATACTTTATTTATAAATGTGCTGGTTAAATCATTGATAGTCAGTATTTGCTTGAGTGACTAACTTCTTTTTTTCCCATTCCACTGTGCTTATCAGCTTAGCTAAAATCTGGCAAACATTGTGCTATGGCATCTACTATCAGAGAACAGGACTGTGCTTTCCAGATTTTATGAAGGTATTTCCTCTCCTCCCCTCCTCCCTCTAAAGACATTTCTGTCATTCTGGGATTTCTGCTTTCAAGCTTCAAAGAAACTGTGTTCCCTCTAAGCTAGTGATAAAAATATCCACATTTACTTTTAGAGGATCTGCACCAAAGAGATCTTTGGCATAAAAGCTCCTCAGTAACAGATGAATTTTATTTAACTAATTATAGATCAGTATTAGAGATAAATAAAATAATTATAAAGCAAAGTTAAGTCCCCTTAGATTAATGCTGATGATATAGACAAGTTTGTATCATTTCAAAGAAAAGACAAGCCAGATGGTCATGAAATATTGGGAGGGGTTTGTGTTTTTTTTTCTTTTTTTTTAAGAACTGTTTTAAAAAATACAGTAATGAACAGCAGGAATATCATTATTCACAAATACTTTAATATATCACTATTTAATATTTGTGAAATTAATGCCAGAGTTTTGGGCTCTTTTTTCTTTACTGTGCAGAAAACTGGTCAAGATCAGCCATTACATTAATGCATAAAAATAAGCAAAGCAAAGCTTTTGTGTCTTTCTGGAAGAGCATAGTCAGGAGGAAAAAAAATAAAGAAACAAAGAGTGCAGAAAATGAAATCTTTTAAACAATTCCATTTTGACTGAATTGAAGAATGCAGTACTGAATACAATACTGATCACAGAGAAAGCACTTTCCAAAAATAAAAGCTAATTTAAATGAGCTATTCTTTAAATAAATAACATTTTAAGATAACCTTTTCCTTGTTCAAATAAAAAGCTAGACTCTTATTTATTGTTTGCTTGCTTGCTTGCTTGATTATTAAGTAAATACTGCATGCGTGGAAAAAAACTAACTGGACCTTTAGGGAAAGTAAAGGAAATTGAACAACTGAGTAACATTTTAAGTTGAGTCTCTTATTTGAGCAGTAATCTGGACATTAGCAAAATATAATTTCTCCAGCTCCTTTCCAACTTCATTGGGAAATCTTTTGTGCACACTGTAGTTAGGAAGGATTTTCTTCACAGCTTTTTCTTCACTGGGCTGCTATCAGGGTTTCCCAGGAAAATACACACGTTAGGAAGGACTCAGTGTGTGTTGCTCTGGCTATTGCTACAGGGGAGGTCCTATTCCAGTGCTGTTATTTTGTTTTCTCTTATTCCCCATGTCCACACTCTCTAGACTGAAAAGCAAAGGCTCCCAAGTCCTCTTCCCACTGTGATGAAATGGAGCTTACTGCTAAGGAAATTACAGACCTTCAAAATATACAACTCTCAAAATGAAGACCAGTTTAATCCAACCAGGAGAGGTTGGACTATCCTACCATTAGGCAGGACACATAGCAAGGACTTCAGAGCAACAAGAACTAAAATATTAAGCATGCAAAAATGAGCTTAATGACACAAGCTAACAGGAACATTAAGTTACGTTTCCACTTTTCAGCACAACATCTTCATATCTCTTTCTAAAAACAATTTTAAAAATTACAAACATTACTACTTTTAGTTAACACACTGCAGCATATAACTTCTTGTGGCCCGTAATTTTTTATAAATATATGTCCCCAAACAAACATATAGATATTTTATGTATGTATATATGTATAAAATCAATAGAAAAAAGACTCCATCAGAAATTTAATATTCAAAGAGTAAACAAAACCTGACTGAATAAATTTGCTAACAATAGTGGGAAATAGCTGGCTTGACAGAACTGTGAACTTGCTTAACTTAAGGGCAAACCATACCAGTTACTTGTACTTCCCATAGAGACTTTACCTGAAGAGGTGCCCCCCGTGGGGGGGATGGGCATGAGTGGATGCGTGGGGCACGGGGTTTCTCTGTCCCTGTTCCCGGGTCATGTGTACCCCAAATCCTGTCCCCTATTGGTCAGTTTGAATGTGGCCCGCGGGAGTTCTGTACTTAAGGGAGTGTTCACGGGACCCCGGGGGAGTCGTTCCAGAGCTGTTCTGGGGGCAGTCGCTGTCGGAGTCCCTGCCGGGCTCCGGCCATGTGCGGCCAGGGGGAATAAAATCTGAAAACATCTATCAAATATCGTCTCCTTGATTCTTCCACGGGCCAAGGCTGTCTCGCAGGGAAGGTTGCAGCCACCCCACTGCAACATTTACCATTACTACTTCAAGAAGGTAGGATATAAAAAACAAAGTGCTTTCCAAACCCAGTAGGAATTTTTTCCCTTCACCTTTGGGTAAAGGGGGAATAGGCTTCTTCTCCAAAGTAAATACGAGAATAATATGGTTATTTTTCCAGCCAAGAGGCAAGCCTGGTTGTCACTCACACATTTTCCTTAACATGGCTCTATGATCCCTATCTAAAATGAAGTAGCACTTGCAAGATTAACAGAAGGATACAACAAAGTGTTCATAAGGCTGTGGACACTAAATCACTGTTTAAGTCATTTATGTCTTAGAGCATTTTAATACTCAAACACTTGCAAGCTTTATTAAATACCAATGCAATTTCCTGCGATATCCTGACCACTGTTCAGAATTATTTATATATAGGTATCTATGGATGGGTATTTATGCATTCTTGCACACTCACAAAATACTCTTACTGAGCTGTTGACCACTCATGTCAGTCACAGAGATCTCTATTTTTTTCACTGAATTATCATACAAAATGGTGATGATTTGTTCATAAGTTAAAAAAAAAAAACCTAAGTAAAAATTCCTGGTTATTGCACTTCAACAAGTCCAAGTGGATGATTTGAAAAAGGAGAAGCAGGACAAGTATAGGTTAGTATAGAGGTAGAAATCTTAAAATATCTTTAAAATAACTCAATTAGATCTAAGAAGGTCAGGTACTGTTATGATTTTTTTATTACACTAACTATGCTGTAGGTAGGAACACTATATATTTGTGAAAATACTGACTCTAGTCTATATTCTAAGAGCAATGAACTAAAAAGTGAGTAAAAAAACCTATGTTTCAGCTGCACAGTCTGAGGCCCTGTGTCCTACAAATTTTGCAACTATTAAGAATGAATTAATTTGAGGTTCTATAATTAAAAACTATGTTTTTGTTTATTCCAAGTTATGGATTCCTTATAATTTTTCATAATGAAGACAGAGATCCCAGGAAACCTGGTCCATTTATCCTTGGAGAGATATCGTATTAGTGGCCACATAACTGCTCAAAAATTTGTCATGAAAAATGCCAGCCCAGTTGGTAATTTCAGAGAAAAATAAAGTAATATATCATTATGAAAGCTAAAAACTTTTTTTAAATTACGAAGATCAAAAGCCTAGTCAGGACTAAGGATCACTACCTTCTTGGCATATTCATTGCTAGTACATTTAGTATATAGAAAAAAATGATATCATAAAATCTTCTGTTTCAAGTTGCAATAGTTTATTTAATCCAATGTGATTTTCCCTGGTGGAAAGAGGATTTCTTTTTTTCAAAACCATAGCAGAAATTGGTGGCAACTTCCATAACTTCATTTTAATACATTTTATATGAGGATATTAAAGAAGAAATCCCAAACTTTCCATTTAGACATTCATGTTTCGCAAAAGTTCCATTCTTTTTGTAATTTTGTTTTGAAAGATTACAATATTATTCTGAAATAACCATGAAACTGTTCAAAGTCTGAAAAGTTTTAGTTAAAACTTTAAGCTAAACACCTGTTTAACTAATACCTATGTTAAATAAGAAATTATCTTTTAACAAAATTTTTCTTGGAGGGTATCAGATATCTTCTGCTCTTGCTTTATACTTGTTAATATTTACACATAGCATATAATCATCTTTAATCCACTAAGGTTATTTATCCATCCTATGTGCTGATCTGAACAATAAAACAGATCTACACACTTATTCTTTGGCTAACTTGGGGAATTTCTATGTATTGGGTTTTTTGACTGGAAAAGTCTCTAGATGAAATAGGATTTAGCTGTCTGATGAAAAATAAGTGTGTTCGGAAATTTAAGCTGTGCTTGACAGACTCTTTACACAAAGACAGTACTTCTTGTGTAATGCAAGATAATAAGCATAATTGTTCTAATGTGTCATAAACTCAGACATAAAAGCCCCAAATACAGTGTATCTAACACTAGGACTACCATTTTATTCTTTTTTTATCATTTAAAAAATTATTCTTTCAGCTCAAAACACCACTGCCTAATAGACAGAGTCCTTATTAAGAAAATGTAAATTTGTATGGTACTGGGATCACATTGTTATAAAATTAAATGGACAAAACTACATGTGCCACATCAATTTTATATCCATCTCTAACTGTATTTTAAATGTATATATACACACTAAAAAGATAGGTGAATGACCCACGCCACAGAACATCCTGATTATATCAAGATTCTGAACAGGAAAAAATGTGAAATTCTCTAATAAAGAGGAGAATTTTTCCTCTTTTCTGAGATGCAAACTCTTTGCTAATTCTTCTAATTCAGATGAATGTTAGTGTTCAAGCACACAACTGACTGGGATTCAGGTGAATTGGGTGATAATCCTGGTTTACCTACACACTTAGCACACTTGTGCCTGAGTTTATCATCTCTACCATGGTTGTAAAATATGGCATTTCTTATCTGCCTCACAGCAGTGTGGCAGGGATTAATTAGTCCGTGTTTAAAATCATTCCAGTGCTTAAAATCTCTGCTGAGGGCAAGTGGCAACTGCAACCACTAATTATCCCTACAAACATGCACCGATTCCTCTGTTCACCTGAAAATTGCTCAGCTTTAGTAGGCTGACAGTTTTTTCTTTCCAGAACGTATATGACAATAAATATATAGAAGTCTTTCAAATCTAATGTATTATAATGTATTGAAATAAGGTAAAAAAATGCTCTCCTCTCACATTACAGCCCATCATAGCTAGTAACTACATTTCACTGTCATCTTTATGATATATTTAACGTTGTGCATAATGGTGACAAAACTCTCAGAAAACCAATAACCACACCAACCTGAAACATGAAAGAGAACAAAAAATACTCAAGCTTTATTTTTGAGACCAAAGTTTGAAACCAAGAATTTAGCATATTTGACTTTTTGAAGGTGCAAAATCCATACATGTTTTTTCACCCAGACACATTTCAATATGGCTTAGTATGGTCTAAATATAAAAGTAGCTGAATATTTCCCATTCTGGGTATACTGAAACATCTCTCTGTCTCAAACACTAAAAGTTTTAAAATTTTCTGTTGATTTCACAATCTTGTCATGAATTCATGTAATTATGGCACAAGTAAAAGCCACATCAGAGCCTGACGGCAAGCAGTTTCCAACCGACACATGAGCATTATCATCTCAGTTTGTCTGCTTGAAAGCTATAAAAGCATTCCTCAGGAGAAAACAACATTACCAAAGTGAAGATAATCCCTCAGAAACACTAAATAGAATCATAGCAAGCCAGTTTCCTAGAACATTTTTTGCATAAACTATCAGAATCCACACTGTCTTTACTCATCAAAGTTTTGTTAAGTGTACATGTGTTATGTGTACATTGTGTTAGTGGTCACATATGCACAGGCACATTTTTATGCAAATGGATGCAAGATCTGGTTGCCCAGATGGAAGAAATACACATTTTTTAGTCTGTCATGCCCCTGGTAAAGGTGAAACTCTATTGTTGGCATTGCATAATCCTTCTTTTCCTGTCTTTTAAGACGTAAAAATAGATAAAAACATTTATAGATACTAAAAAGATGCTTACATATAGGCTAGCACAAACCTGCTGGACAGAATAGAGATTTGTCAGGCATTAAGTGGTGCTTCTTACAAGTGCAGTTTTCTCATTCCTTGTGCTATTTTGGGGCTTCTGATTTGGGGGAGAAAACAAGGATAACAATGAAAATCTTACTAAGAAGTATTTTTACTGACTGGGGCACACAGAACATCAGAGGTCCCATCTAGGCTACAGGTGTGCTTACATGTGGGTTTGATGTTCTCTTTATTTAATTAGCACAGCAATACCAATAGCTTGATCTTATAAGCCTACGCACAAATCAGTAGTCCACCCAAATAATGACACAAGACTGTTCACTTAAATTTAGTTTTTCAAAAACATGCTTGTTGTTCACAAACAGAAATAATTTCCTTTCACCACAGACTGAAATAGATTGTGTCTCAATTTTGCAACGAGTCCCTCATCTGTTTCTGAACGTCTCATTTCTCTCCTCTTTATTAATCCCTTTTACTACTGAAGTTTGGGATGCTCAAACTGGAGTAATTCCAGGTATAAATCCAATACCATGGTTCAGTTACAACATAGCAAATCAAACTGTAATTTCTTTGCTTTACTATGTGTCCATTAAATGTTAATTCTCCTTTATCTAAACATTTATGGAAAAACGGGGTTTGTACTCTTTTTTTGGGAGGCACTAATAAATTTTAAATGTATTTGCAGTTCTCAACAAATCTTCCTTTCGAAGCAGGTACCTATGAGATAATCATATTCCTCCCCATTGCCGCAATTACCTTTAGACCTTTCTATTTTAGCACAAATACTTTTCAGGTTTTTCTCTTGGGAAATAGATCATTCTAATTATCTGCCTTCTGCATTTCTCTAAGCAGTTTTCATGCCACTTCAATCTTCAGTCATATAAACAAAATTGATGGAGTCTACTTATGGCAACTATGCCATGATTTTATGTTTAAATCAGTGTGAATAATGAAGAAAAAGGTAATATAAATTTAAAATTCAATACTTCCAAAGCATTTGCTTTATCCTTTGTGTGTATTTAAAATTTTAGAAGATTCATCCGTAAGAAGAGCTTTTCCAATGCTTTATTAGTCATTGGATTTTATTCCTCCTGTCAATAACCCATAAAAGAGGTTAATCTAGGAGTCTTATCCTATTTTACTGTCCTGAAAGAGGAAAAAAAAAATTATGCATTTCAAAGCTTTAACCCTAGAGCTTAAGAAAAACATTTTTTAAGAGAAAACAGTGCCCACCTGCAGCTTCTATTTATATTTGTTTAAATAATAAAAATAGCACCCCAGCCCTATCAAGTCTCTACACTTGAAAGCTCACAGTTTTAGAGTGAATATACTGCAACACCAACATAGACAACAGAGCTACTGAGGGATGTACTACAGAGAAAGGAGATTTTAGTTCACAAACAGCTTATCTGACTCCTGAAGGTAAACAAGCTTTATAACAGGAAGAGAAGCAGGGAAAATTCCCACTGTATTAAAAGGTACATAAAGGTTTTGGCATACACATTCTAAAATACCAAAAGGAAAAAAATGACATTCAGAAGAAAAAGATAGCTTAAACAGCACCGGTGATCTGGCCAGAAGAAAACCTGAACACATTCCCATTAGTTCAGTAATGTATGGAGCATTGCAGCATATGCTGAGGTTGCAGCTGAAGCACTGCGTTTGTCAGCTCTGCATCTGGAAGCTTTCCTGGCTTCCTTCTGTGTAGCTATAGGTGCTGACCCTATTGCTGGAAGAAGAAGATAAGCAAAATATTTTAATCCATACATTATTAAAATTCATACTGTAAACAAATATTTTATGAAACTAAGGTATTTCAAATGGATTCTTTTCTTTGCCCTCATTCCCCTGTTGCGCCACTTAAAGCTGTGTGTAATTGTGCATTGTTTCTAATGCAAGGGAACATTTTAAGACAGAAATCACGCATTATGCATGGCTTGTACAGTGGGACACTGCATAGTTACACTTCATGAGCTGTGGAGATGGCAGAGTAAGCCCATATAAAATCGCAGAGCAGAAAAGCAAACATACTTTTCTGAGAAAGACATTTGTGAAGGTATAGTTGGATTAACTGTCATTTATTTTCTGTGCGTCTTTTTCTGCCTTTCCCCAAGGGAAACTGAGGCAGTAATAATGAAATAAAATTAGATGGTGGTAGGCGAAAATATGTAAAATGCACATTATAAACATCAGTGGTGGCCACCCAGCATTAGAACAGCATATCTCAACCCCAAGCACCCTTTCAAGGAGCAAAGAAAAACCATGATGATTATGTTTTGTTGCTAGGAACAGAGGTCTAAGGTGTCCAAGTTCCAATGATATGAAGATATTTATAAACTAAAGAGGAAGATAGTCATAAACTAATCTTCAAGGAATTTTGAGTGATGATACTGTATTCCCAAACAAGAATTTGCCTTACCCTGGAGTTTCGCTTTATATTTGTTCCTTCAAAAAACTTATTTCCAGGTAAAGTCTATTGAAAAGACATGTCCAAAAAACCTCATGGGGTGGAAATATTGTCCCAAGCATTACTGAAAATGAAGAGAGTGAGGCAACAGAGTTATTATGGTCATTCCTGTGTTTCTATAAGAAATGGATATTGCTCACTTCAGCCACATGGGGATTAACTGCACTGAACCTCAGGTGCTTCCACAGACTCAAGAGCTTGCAGAAACAGGGGGAAGCAAATAACAAACATGAAAAAAAAAAACCCACAAAAAAACCTCCCACAACCAAACCCCAAGAAACGGATCTTCTCATCTTCTTTGCCATACTAAGATGATAGAACTACAACCTCTCAGTAGTGTTCTCCCCCTCTCTCAGATGACAGTAGAGAGGTACTTTATCCCTCAATTAGCGTGCAGGGACTCCACACCCCTGGCATGCTCCAGTTATCCATGCTCATTAATCCATATTACCCATTAAAATGTAGTCACATGGGGAAATATTTAACCGATCATTTGATCATTCTCGGTTGAAATCTCTGCCCACATCCTTCCTTATTGTCTCATGGCTGCGTTCCAGAGTTTTCTTGCTTTCTTCTCTGCTCCTCTTTCTTTTGCTTTTCCAGCTGTCCATGTCCCAGCTCTGATCCTATGCAACTCAGCATTTAGCCTTTCATTCCTGCTTTTTTTATCTTCTCCCTAAGGTGAGCATGCTCCAGTATTTCATCTGCCCTCCTTCATACAATCAGGGATCGAGAGTTCAGATCTCCTCTCATTTTCATCAGAGGACATTACTAATAATGGATCTAACTGGATCTCACTCCCGTCTGTTTAACTAGTGTGCATATTAAATGTTAGCTTACAAGACCTACAGTGGCGGGCTGTAGACTAATTTATGTTTCATTAAAACCCGTTTTAAGAGTAGAGTTAATATATGGTGGAGGATTATTAATTAAAAAGCACTACCTCTGTGTTTTTAACTTGAAATTTATTTAAAATACCCAAAACAGCTGCAGGAATATACACTGTCAATATATGAACAGCAGTGATCATAAACAAAACATTGGGAATTTGCAAAAGGAAAAAACAAACAAACAAAAAAAAAGCTTGCNAAGTAATATGAATTGAAACTACATTGTAACATAATGTTCCTCCGGCTGCATCCTACTTTAACCGTTCCTGCCNACTTAAGGAAAATGACTCCTTGCAGGAATCAGAGACTATTTGTGTGGGTGGTATTTAAGGTCCTACAGCTTTAGCTGGGTGTGTTGACACAAAATGACATTAAAAAGGAGTAATATTAGCCTAGCAGGAGTTACATAAAACAAAATATTCTTCATCTTTTTATCACTGTTTCAATATGCATTTAAAAAATTNAAACAAACAAAAAAAAAGCTTGCCAAGATCTTTGGAGTTAAATAAGCAGTAAATGATTTTCGCAAGAAAACAGAAGAATTACAGAGCCATGAGACAGGTTAGAAAGCAGGACTTCCTTTTCATTTATGATTCAGTGCTTGTCAGATCAGTTTTGTTCCCATCTCCCATGAAAAATGTGCTTCACAGTCTAGTATTTAAGACCATTCTAGCCATTATCAACATTAGGACTTTGCAGTTTTGCTGCCTAGAAAGAGAAATGAATGCAATTAGTNTTGTATTTAAATTTGTAGCTTGCATGACTGTTTTTCCACAAACTCTCTGCCAAAAAAAGATTCAGTCCAGCAACATGACCCTTNTAAAGAGATATTTTTAGTACCTTTTGTGTGATGCATAACAATGAAAGAGGCAGATTTACACAAACTCGTAAGGATGAGATTAAGGCAACAGAAACAGACTAGGCCACTTAATATAAAGACTTACCACTGTTTGTGGGTAAGTCTGTTTCTACAAGACTAGGGTCAGTGCAAAAAATAGCAGTGCACACACATAGCTTCAGACAGCCTTCAACAGCCCTGTTCTAAAATAAGTTCCGACAATCTAAAACATATCAACCACAAAATAGCTTTTGAATGTCATGGTTTCTTAACTGCAATGTCCTACAAATGCTTTCACACACCATGAAATCCTAAATTGCTTTAACATACACAAAATAGGTAGGCACACCTTTCAGTTCATGAGAGCCAATTCACACAGCCTTCTAAATTTGGCTCGAAATTGTTAAGTAATTTATTCTTGAATTAGATAGAATTAGCTACAAGAACCTGAAAGCAATCTCAGACACCTACCCTAACACACTTCTCTTGCTTTGGGTTTTGATTGTGGTGTTATCTAAAATAACGATGCCTGCTTCTAAAAAAGCCAGCCTCTCTCATTTCCCCACTTTCAAAACATGAACATTCTCCTTTCCGTNTATCTGAACTTAAGAATGGCTATTCAAATCAACATCTTTCATACAAAATTTCCAAGCCAGACAAGAGGTTTAAAACAAAGGAAAACACAACACAGTATGAACATTTTTATGGCTACTAAAAAGGGAAGATCACCAGTATCTCAAGCTGCTATGCAAGATAAAAGATAGCGAGTAATATGAATTGAAACTACATTGTAACATAATGTTCCTCCGGCTGCATCCTACTTTAACCGTTCCTGCCATACAAGGAAATTGTGNATGAGGCTCTGAACTTACAGGGATTTAAATACTTTTTTCAAGCTATATAGGCAGGAACCAGCTGCACTCAACACAAGCCTGACTTCAATAAGTACTTTGCGCTGATACAGCCGGATAGCCTCCACCTTACCTATGATCATTAAATAGAAACCTAATTAATCAATATTGTTAAAATAAACATGGTGCCATTTCAAAACAGGAAGATAACAACTTCTTTAAGGAAGCATTATAAATGCTCAACAGCAATACAGGTTTGCTTATTTTATTATCCATCACAAGTAGCGTTAAAACCAAAGGAAAACAAGGACTCGTGCCAGTCTGTACTTCACAAATTAATTAATAATATGAAGTATTTGTCTGAACGCAAAAGAGCACTCCTGTTTTCAAAAGATTTTAATTTATTTTTTCTGTACAACATGGAATTAAGAAAAAACAAATCCAGATTTAGAAATGCTGTGTGATCTGAGATAAATTTGTTCAAAACCTTCCAATATCAAATTGTTATTAGCTTCCTGTAGCAAATCAAAGCAGCAATAAAATTACTACTTCCTCTTAAAAAGTGATTAAAAGAAAAGCAGATCATGGATCTGGAGTAGCAGATACCTTATGCATTTTAAGGAAGCTGATCCAAAAGTTTTGTCTCAGTCAAGGACATCAAGATAAAATTAGTCTCTTTACCAACTTCAATGGAAATTGAACCATATGATTAAAACCATGTATATTTTTAGATTTTGAACTGACCCATGCTCTTGTTCATCTATTCCCACACAGCAGATCTGCCAGGGTAACCTCCAACCAGGGTAACCTCCAATCTC
>VYZQ01067999.1:31766-57148 GCA_013400655.1 Mystacornis crossleyi | reverse complement strand
GAGCCGCGCGTTGGGCGCCAAGACTCACTGAGTTATCTGAGAAGTATTGTGAACAATACTCATTAATTTATAAGAGATATAGTTAGGAGGTTTAGGAAAAGGAATGAAAATAGCTCAGCTATTCCTCTTGTCCAAAAATTTTTGCATTAACACTTCCGCCTTTTTTTAAAGCAGAAGTCATATTTGTTTGTTTTGTTTGATGTACTTCATTGCCTATTGGTTACATTTAAAATTTCCAGGGAATGATTACATGAACCATCTCTTGACATCATCACACATGAAAGTTTCCCAGACACGGAGAATGAAAGGGTTAACTATAAACCTACACATCTAAGTAGATTCTGCATATTAAAATCAATATTCAGCAAATATTTCCATTACAACTTCTAACACAAGTTGAAGAACTAGTGAACTTTAGCACTAATGAAGCTAAAGTTCATCTAAAAACAAAACAAACCCCACAAATGGTTCTCAGAAACGAGATAGGGAACAGTCTGCTCAGTCTAGGTCAATGCAAGACTGCTCATTACAGAACTGCTTTCTGAACAAAGCATCCTATTTAATTTTATTTTATCTGACTAATGCAATTTTTGGTATTTGATAGGAAACAGTTCCAGAGAAAATTATTTCAACACAAAAAGTAACACTGACGCACAGCCCACATTTTCTTCATTTCATTATCACCTTGCTTCTTTGACCTAATTTCACCACTATTCAAAAAGGCCATTAAGAGTAGTTTTGTTTTCCTCATAAATCATCCCACCAACACTTTGATCCCTTTGACACTTTCTTCTTAATTCCTGAGTCCATCAACAACTTTTCATACAAGTATCTTGAAATGCCTGCATTTCAAACAAAGGTAAATGGACTCCAGGACAAAGAAATGTTTACAAAACAGGAAAGAAACACTTTTTATTTCCTCCCCTTTCTTGGTCCCTAGAATATTTTTGCATACAATGGGAACTCATCTTTTTTCCTTACTACCTCAAACTGAGATCTTATGGATTTTCCTAGTTCTTTAACAGTTTTAGGTTTCTCAGATCCAATTTCTTTTTAGTTTAAAATGCATAGCTGCATAGTATTAAATAACGTATTTCAAGTTAAAACTTAATACTCTTCTTCCTCTTACTTATTTTGGGAGGCTTGATGCTGAAGGAGGGATGATACTATGATGTCTATATCTGATGATATTTTCTTCATAGATTTCTCTCCTGAAAAGTCATGTATTAGTTGTTCTGCATGCCAATTATGGTCAAACATTACTTTTTTCACATGTCCAATCAAGCAACATTAAGACTGTTTTTTTGTGAGACTCAAAATACATCTTAAAAGTTACCAATGTAACAAACAATCACATTATGATAAATACTAAATATCACAAAAACTGCAATACACAACCATTTGCTTTTATACTATTTTCCAGACAGTACACGTGTTTAAAAATTTAACTATTCACAGATTTAAACAGCTATGTATCTTGTGCTGGAACAAACCAATGTGTATGTGGTGAATCTTCCAGCCGAGCTGTGCAAAAACATTAGTACACAAAAAAATAAGTGAAAGGGAGCCAAAATACCTCCCCCTCTACAGGCAAAAACTCATTTAAGCATATGAAAAAACATAGTAATTAGGTAAACTAGTTTATTTTCTATTTCTGAAACAATACAATAAATAACAGACACAACTACAGTGTGGGCCACGTCCAGGAAATCTGTGAGGTCTCTTGGACCACACACTTCCTCCAGAAAGTCACATATTAGTGATGAAGCAACTCACCCACCGAGGGCAATGTTCAGATCACTTACAGATGGCTGGAAAAGGAGAGACAGGCATTCACCAAATGGTTACCAGCACCTCAAGAACGACTACCATTGCCAGACTCAACGCCAGCTATCCCAGTGGCATTTAAGGATGCAGGAACAGCTACAGGCGTCTTCACAGGTTTGAACTCCCCAATAATCCAATGCAACAGGAGAAACAAAATGATTTTTAGACCAAATCTTCTGTTGAGGGCTTCATTTACTTTTTAAAACATCAAGATGCAAAAGCCCTCAGAACTACAAAGCTCTCTGAGTCAGAGTCAGCAATCATAAAAGTGGGTATGGATCATATTGTGCCAGCCTACAATGAAAAGGAAACCTACATGCAAAGGAAAAGGAAAAGCAACTACTTCCTGATCATGTTAAATGACAGAAGAAGGAATATGAAATTTTTCATTCAACAGCTGCTTCTCCTCCAACTGGCTGACAGGTTAGGTATGTCTGCCCTTTCCAAAAACCAAATGTACCCGATCTTCAAAATAAGACAGATTACATAGGAGCCATTCAAAAACTTGGCTCTCAACAGATCCATAATCCAGGGGGATGGACCAACTACTGAATCATTTATTCCACTGTGATGATATCTGAACTCCAAAGAAAAAACGAGGGAAAAAAACAGAAAAAAAAAATCAAGCTTCTGTAGCACAGACAGGTTTATGCTGACTATAGCCATATATAGTAGTTTTCCACTTCAAATCTTTATCTCAGTCTAATGAAAACACATACAAATAAAAACAACTAAAATACAGCATGGAAAAATTAAGATTCAAAGCTTAAAATCAGCCTCTACTCACTAAGGACAATGCTGAGCAGCAACTTCCATTCCTCTCTTGGTTCATAGATAAAGACTATTACTACATTACTAAACTATTAATGGAGTAACAGCATGAACATGTTAAAACAACAGAAACACACAATTTGAACTAGTTAAATTCAGAGCTACAAGGATATATAACTCATCCAGGATCAAATAGTTAATTTACAGTTATATGCAAAACCAGAAAGGTGGTGTACAGCAAAGAGACTTTATGAAGTTGCCACTTGTGAGCAGCAGACAGAAGAGGTAGGTAGACGTATTTACTGTTCTGTAAGCAGGACACCAGCTTCACTGCAAGACCAGCATATAGACTATTTCTACCATCAGGCAACGAGATAAATGCAAATTAAGAGATACACTCTTTGCTTCTCTCAAGCAAAATCAAGATGCCTGTTGCTATCCAAAGACAACAGAATATTCCCTGTCCTGAGTGAGGAAGCTCACAAAGAGAGGCCATCGGGGCAAGAGATCTGCACGTTTTGCCAGGAGGCTCCAGGAGGAGCCCAGATTTTGAAGTTGCTCTGTTGAGCCCTGATATCCACCCTTACACTGTCACTTGGATCTTCTGCCTTCTTCTCTATTTATGACTACAGTGCCCCACGCACAGGACTCTTCTAGATATCTCTGTATATTAAGCCAGTGCTTATTTTTTCCCATTTAATGTAATGGGGTTTTTATTATTCTTACAAATTACAGTTCCTTTAGAAAAAACAAATGTTTGAACATACCTACTTCCTCTCTAAATAAGAAGATACATAGTAATATTCTGAGCTTCTGAGGCTGTGAAGAAAACCAGAGGAAACAAACTTAGAAACAAAATCCCGTTTTCTTAAAAAGAAACTTCATTATTTCTGAGAATTTGACTGAGGAAGGACACATAATGGTCTAAGTCAGCCCACAAAAAATAAGTAGCAGATAATTTTGTTTCCCCCCAGATTGCAAACCACTTCACCATACACTGGGACTGTAACTGCTCATTCCTCAGCTATCAGACCAACATCTTCCTCATATGAGCCGCAACATCTGAAGAGCTTTGGAGACAATGTGGAGGATATTACACTTTCACAAAGATGGCTGTACATATACTGCTCTCTTCAGCTGATAAATGATGCCTCAGGCCAGACAGACACAAGTCTGATGTACTGGATTTTAATTAGCCAGCGCTTCAAAACAGCATTTCACATTATCAGATACAGAAGAATACAAGACAGTAATGATAACATTGATACTGATCAGTCTTTGTCTTTGTTCAGTCCTTCCAGTGAAGGAAGGTACACTGGAAAGAGAGATATTTGTTTTCAAATTATTTGGTTTGTTTGAATCAAATCCAAACTCTTCATTCTCATAAAAAAAAAAAAAATTACTCAGTGAATATCTGAGGTCAATGAACAATCAATCAATTGTGATAGCTACCAAGATACAATGCCATTTTTCTTTTTTTCTTTTTCTTCAGCATAACTCAATAGCAAAAGGTTAAATGGAGAAAAACTATTAAAAAGATTTTTTTTTTGTTAACTGTTTTCACAGATCACATATAAAGTATGAGCCTCTTGGATACCTGAATCTCTGGCAAAGAACCTTGCACTATTCTGCAGCTAAAAGACAGTCAGATTTCTAAGGAGTAGCATCAGATTACCTGGCACACTTGTAAGTATAATCAGTTAAAGACAGCTGAATCTTCCTCTGTCCATACAGGAGAGATGTTTTAGTCAATAGAAGAGCTGGAAAACTTTACTGCCTAAACAGAATAGTTTCCTTTACCAATTCCAAAATACCCAGCTGTGATGCTTTTGACTGTAAGTAATTGAATTTGGCACAGCTTTAATAATCCTTCAGAGAAGAGAATTCTATTTACTATATGCAAATACATCATCAGTTCAAATATTTGCAGGTATCAATGATGATACTTGAATAAAAGAATCCTTCTAGGGTTTCCTACAGTCTATTCTTAAGGCAGTCAGAAAACAACTTTGCTGTAGTAACATTAATTAATGTTCACTTGGTGTGTAGAGATCAAAGTATTTACTATATACAAACATCCCAACAATAACAAAACAGCACGCACAGTTATTTAAAACAAACTTTAACAGCCTCACCTACACAAACTGAAATGTTGCCTTTCCTTCCCCACCTCCAAAGCCACACACTTCAAATAAAGCCCACTCTGGTACGTGAAGCAAACAAAAAAGTATGGAGTTTAAGTATAATCAGTTTACCAGAACAGCAGGTGTAGTTACAGACTGCAGAGGCTCAGGAAGGAACTTCCTAATACCTGCATGATCCTTGCCTCCTCAACCCAGACTCCACTGCAGCAGCAGAGGATAAATCTGGGAACTCAACCACCAGTGACACAGAACCTGGTATAAAACACACTGCCACTATAATCACTGCACAGGCTTTCCATTTCCGGGCAAAATTGCTTTCCCTCATGCCCCAAAACACTGAGAAGAGGAACATAAAATTGTTTATTTGGTATTACAAGAATGGAGGAAACATTTATGGGGTATAACACAAAGAAGCCTACAGATAGAGTCTGGAGGGAAAAGCACTGTTAATTTAACTCTCACACTCACTCTGGAAAATCCAGCCAAAATGTGTTAAACATATTAATACGTGACAGAAAAGTAAAGAAGGCATGTGCAACACATGGCTGTGTCTTCATTAATGCCAGATTACCATTTGGTGCATTACTATTTTGAATGATCACCATGCAACACAAATTTATGCCCAAGCAAGTGCAGACACAAGCACATTTCTGTCAAATCTGCCTGAGTTCAGGATGCTGTGTTCATGCTGACTTCACATGAGCTGAAAAAGTACAAACTATCTGTTTGGGTATTGTCAGAGTCGCAGAGAGATGAACAATATCTGACAGAGCAGAAAACCTACTAGTATAAGGTTAACATTAAAACTGGGGATGAAAAATTATGTTTACATGAGACATTTGCATTGTGTGGTTATGGGTTTTGATCAGCTGACAAGTGCCCGAAAGATGTACTATTGAATCAACAATCTTAAATCAAGCCAGTAAATCAGTGTCTGTAGGGTAAAGAGTAACACAGCATTCTCCTCCCTCTATACTGCTCTGTCCCTATCAGAGACCTGAACGCTTTCAGTCTTTTCTCTAAGTCTGCAGGGAATCTCATGTAGCACGTGTTCATGTAAGCAGTTAAAATGTACCCACAGAAGAAGGGAGATGGGCAAAAAACTGAAAAACTTTCATATTAAATACAATTTCACACACGCATAGGAGAAAATAAATCAGAAAAGCCAAGTTAGGATTACAGACATAGCTGCTTAGATTGCCTAAATGAGACAATATGTATTATCTCATCTGGCAGTTTAGCATGACTGCAATGAAACATAATTTGAAGTTGACGCCAACTGGCAGGAGACAAATGTTCATGGTAATCTTTGTGTTTTATTAAGAAAGTACTTCTGTCTTAAATTATATGGAAAATGGATTGGAAGCTTTTGGTCTAAAAAGTACAAGGGTTGCAGATGCTACCCTGAGCTGTTAACTCATAGAAAAATGTGTCTTGAGTTTTTAAAATTTAAAATTACAAATCTAAAATTATGCCAGGTCAAATCTTCTACCCAGTACCTCTGTCTCCAAGTGCAGCCAAAAGCAGATGTCTGGGGAAAGAGCATATGAATAGTGTAATCGTTTAATCATACTTTCCCCAAATACGCCTTTGACCAATAATTTGCAGCTCAGGGACTTTCAAAGCCAGAGGTCATGCTTATGTCTTTAATAATCCCTTACAAACTCTTTTTTCCATTAATTTTGTCCAGTTTCACTTCGAAATGGTATAAATTTTCAGTATCCACAACATCCTGTGGAGTTACACAGCTTAATATATATGCATGACAAAACTCCTCTTTTTGCTATTCCAAACCCAACACCTGCTACTTTCATTTTCATGCTCATTAGTTCTTGTACTGAGAGAGAAAATGAATAACTTATCCCTAAGCCCCTTGCCATGCCGTTCATGATTTTATAAAAGTATCATCACATCCCAGTTGTCTCTTCTATTCACCAATTTAACCACTAAAAGAGAGTCACGGTGCTGAGAAGAAGCTCCTCATCATGTCGTAAGTATGAAGAGGATCCCATTCTGCTTTACTCTACAATAAAGCCTCAAGACAAACATATTCTTAACTGGACAAACAAAATAGATGTGAAGTAATGAAAGGTAACCCAAAGAAAAGCAACAAAAATAACTGGTGTACAAAATGCAGCACCTGTGAGGCGAAAAACAATAGGCTACAATAGTTAATAAAACACAATATACAAAAAATGATTACTTGCTTTGTCCTAAACAGATGTAGGACGAGCAACTGTGGTATTAAATTACTACAGGAAAGGTGTGAATTGGATAACACACAAAGAAAATTTTCACATGTCATGATGATGTAAGGGAGACCACTGAGTTCCTTAGAACAAGTCACAGATGACAGAAAGGGATGATCCTAATCTGAGGCAAAAGAATGGGGTAGATGATGCCATAAGGTCTCCTCTAGTCCTATCTTTGTATGATCTTCTTGGGATATAAGGCAGAACCTCTTCCTCTCAGTGATTTAACAACAAAATTAAAAAGGCAGGGTAAAAGGGAGCTACAGGGTTGATTGCCCAGGAAAAAGAAAGAAGCTGCAGTCTGCTCACAAATAAAATATTTATTGAGACTCTTTCCTTGACCATATCCAAGGAGTCCATGGAAAGAATGAGGGACCACCAGCCAAGGGCTGGAGACATTTTGCTGAAAATGTGGACCTCTACTCTCTGATCCTGCCTAGACATTCTTTAAATCTGGTTGGGAAACAGAGGCATACTATGCAGAGTACAGTGCACATGAGTATGCGAGACAGTCCCAGTGCACCCTTAAAGATTGTTCATCTACTGTGCAAGGCATACATGGAGCAACAGAAGAATAAGGTAAACTGTTGATACGGGCTGGTCAAGCAACAAAAATTTAGAATATTCCTAAAGCTCTGTTTTAGACTGGACTTTTACTCTTTCATGTTAACAAGTAGCATTCTTGCACTAACCAAGCTCAAGAAAGGCTGGATATTTCTGTACTCCAAATTTGGCTGCAATAAAAGCTCTAATTCAAGCTGTCAGGGCTGTCACAGAATGTGGTCTGGGCCACTTAGATGTAAAGACTGGTTGAAAGTAAGTGCCCGGATTTTATGCAGTCATAATCATGACTAATGATTGAATAAACATGTATGCACAACACAAACCTCATGCACATTTCTGCAAATTGGATACCTCTGCTAAATCATCTACCATCTCAGCAGCACAATCAGCTGGGCAGTCTATGGAGTATCTTACACACCAGCTGTCATGTACTATGTCTATTAGTAGCTTAAAAAGCCCCTAAAACAGAGAAAAATGAGACCTTTGTTAACTCCTCAAAGGTAAACCATACCAGAGAAAAACTAGCCTGAAAAAAATCAATGCAGAGAGCGAAGAGACGTAAGAATGCACGAAACTTTTACTATTATGCCAGCTTTATCCCACCACTTATGTTGAACTTAAAACAATTTTCTAAGAGCATAGAAGTATATCTATAAATATGACTGAATATAAAATTAAAATATATGCTATTTCCAACATGCAAATTAAGAGACATTACCATATTTAAACTAGAACTTGCATTTAAAATTTTTTTGTAAACTTCAAATTACTCAGACCTGCCTGTGCAGAATGACATTCAATTTTATCAGGTGGCTATCATGAAAGAGAGTTACAATTGCCAAAATTGTCATGATGGCCATGTATACCTACTGCCTTATTTTCTGAAATAAGTTTAATCAAAGGCTGCAAGAACTAGAGTATTTGCACAAGACATTCTCCAATATTTATATTTCAAGCATAATTCAGTACATATTATTCATCAGTACTCAACAGCTGTGCAGAAAGATGCTGCCTTTCTTTGCACACAAAGAATTCCGTCGAGATATTCTGTACAAATATTGCTTTAGTTGTCACGACCGTACCCACTCTCCCTCGTAGAAATGGGGAGAGAATAAGAAGCGTAAAAATTATAAAACTCATGGGTTAGATACAGACACTTTAACAGACACTTTAATAGGTAATGCAAAAGCCATGCACACAAGCAAAGCAAAACTAGGAATTCAATCAATGCTTCACATGGGCAGGCCAGACTTCATTTATTGACAGTAGAGCACCACTCAATCACAAGTAACAGTGATTTGGGAAGACAAACACCATCACTGCAATCCCTTTCTTCTTCTTTCCCCAGCTTTATTGCTGAGCACAGTGCTACTCGGTGTGGAACGTCTTTGTAGTCAGTTGTGGTCAGCTATCCTGGCTACATCTCCTTTCAACTTCTTGTTCACGCCAGTCTACTTGCTACCAGAGCACGAGAAGCTGAAAAGTCCTTGACTTGGTGTGACTACAGCTCAGCAACAATGAAAACATCACTGTGTTATCAATGTTAGTCTCATACTAAACCCAAAACATAGCACTATGCCAGCTACTATGAAGGAAAATAACTCTAACTCATCTGAAACCAGAATATCAGTAAACTCCTAATATCTGATAGAATATATGTACTCTCATCTGCCGCATCTTCTCTTCTACAGGTACTTTAACTGCAGGAACAGTAACTATATTTACAGCATTGTATCTATATATATATGACTTATTAAACATTAAATTAAAAATCCACCCCTTTATATGAAAGTATTTTTGGTACTGCCTTCCCTCCACAAACTTACTATCTGCAGATGATGTATTGAAGCAATACACACATGCTAAGAGACAAAACAAGAGTACATCACCATTAAAGTTGAATGTATCTACCAACATATAACATTGGTGCTTTATCACCACCACACACTTCAGTGAGGAGGTCAGGTTTTGACAAATGAAAGTTCAATGAAGAGTCTGAAAAATCTGTTTACAATGATCCCAGACACAAGCCTTGCAAGCTGCAATTCACTGACCTATGTAAACCAATTTGGCTTTCAGATAATCTCCCAGTGAACACTATTGCAAAATCTATAAACACAGATGGCACCAACTGGCACCCTATCTGCAATCTCAGCAAAAGATCAAATAAATACAGAGACTGAATTTATCTTCCCACATCACAGGTGATTCTTTCCAAACAGGTTTAAGGGATTATGCCTGAAAGCTGAACCAAGAAAGTTCTGTCACAACTACCCAAAGTCTCAACCACCCTGAGAAGTCACACTGCTCACATGAAACTGATTTTAAAACCGCATCACTTTTAGTAAAGTAATGCAGCATTCAGTTCAGACCAGGCTCTGGTTATAACTGCTGCAGTTACCACGCTGACTATTTCTATTACCAGTAAACTCAGAGGATTTTCTCCTAAAGCACCCTTACAGAAAAACCTACTTGGGATCAAAAGGAATTCTGCAAAATGAAAAGGCTGACAACCTACAGTCAAACTTTAAGGTATCAGTTGTACTATTAAAGCATAGTGTATTATTTTATCTACAAAACTTACTGCTATTAATCTGCATTAAAGAATGACAGCATAAATACTTATTGGTAAATTGTCAGAAATCATGTACAAGAAGGCATACAACATACACCATGTCACGTGTCAGCAAGCATGAAGATCACTTAGTGAACTCTAAAGCTAATTCTGCGCAGGTAATTAAAATCCAAGACATATTCACCAGTAGATGTTAGATACCATGTAGAACACATCAATCCAAAAATACCTTCACAGTCATGACAGTATTAAGACAAAGAAATTTGAAATAGAGCAGTGACATCAATGACAAAGGAGACTGTACAGCTGCTTCAGCAGTATTGCTTCATTGATTGTTTCTCAGCACTAGAAGCTGCTAAAAGTGAAAATGAAAAGATTTGGAAACCATCTAAAATAAGCCTTCCTTGTGTGTCTGGGTTCATTTATTATAGTACTCTCACTGGCTACAACACAAAATGATGCTTTCTCTAAAATATTTTTTCCTCTTTTTATAGCATTTCATTCTCATGGTTTATCATTTAGTTCCTGTGTTTTCATCATAGGCTTCAGAGAAACCCTTAAAGAAACCCCAAGCAACAACATCTAAACCAAAATACATAAGAAATGTTTTAGGGAAGATATTGCTGCAGCATTCCTCTCATGCAGCAATGTCTTAAACATTCTGGATTCTCCTTTGAAGAGCCCACATCTAACTTTACTATAGAGCTCCAAGCTGAAAAAGACAGTATGATTATGAGAACCAGAAGAAAACATAAACTGGAGAAATTAATCTTCAGCAATAGACCATGCCTTTTTTTGTTTTTTGTTTGATTTTTTAAATTACATAAGTGAATCAGAAACTGGAACCTATTGATTATGTGAACAGCACAAGAGTCTCTAAATATCTTTTGCTGTGATTTATTTATGCTCAGTCATGGATACTGTAACTGTCCAACTGCTATATATATTGCCATAGTTCAGAATTTCAGATACATTCTGGATCCACTCACATAGACTGGGTACATTTGCAGTCATCTGTTTGCCATTGCAGCAAATTTAGAATTCAATTACTTTTCCACTATGCATTTAGTTTTCTTTGGAATTACCTTCCACAAAAATATCTTTTAGCAAAATACTTCTAGGGAAATTGATTACTCTCTGATTAACTGATGTTGAAATACCTATCGACAGTTAATGTCTCATCTCCTAGAGCTGTAAAGAGAAACAAAGGCAAATTTAAAAGAAATTAAGACCTCAGATCAGCATTATTTTCCAAAATGCATCACCTTCTGTCAGCAGTATAACATGAAAATATCACTTTACTTAGAAGACAGTAAAATAATAGAACTTGTTTAGACGGCTTTCACATTATCTGACCACATCTCCTGAGCAATTTTAAAAAGCAAGGGATAACAACACTATTTGTTTAATCTTGGCTTTACAAATGCCCTACACTCAGCTTTATTCCTGTTCATCTGTATGTAGGACAGTGATTTTGGAAGAATACATCCTACTAGTTCCACTTTCCCATGGCAGATTTTAGACACCATGACTCAGGAGAATCCTGCCAATTTTCAAGAAAGCTGGAAAGCCAGAAGGGAGAAATAATCTAAGCAAAAGTCTTTGGTATTATTTTAACAGACCTGTCAACTACAATCACATCAGCAATTGTCCTTGCATCAAAAAAGGGCTCTGAGAGCCAGTAACATCTTCTAGCTGCTTGCCACCTCTACCCTTGTCCCCAAATGAGTTCAAAATGCTGACACCCCAAAATGATTGATCCCCTAGGAAGAAAGCAGAGAAATGGGAACTCTTGAGAGGGAAGGGAGGCATTGAAAATACAGAGGAAAGCGGCACAAGGGAAGACACAGAAAGCCCTTGTTCACAGGGACGGAATGGGGACATAAAACTGCTTCTCTTATTGCCACCAGCAGTTCAGAAGCTGAGCACTGCTCTCCTCCCCACAGGGCGCATGGAGTGAAGGGTCAGTCAACAAGAGGAGCTGTGTGTGCTTGTGCCTGGGCATGAACATGCGTGTGTGTGTAGGAGGTGAGGACAGCTAGGGACAGGGGAGCAGCCGTCCTCACCCTCCCACTTCAAGCTTCAACAAACAGCTCTGAGGAAAACAGCAGCTTCATCAGGGACTATTCCTAGGTGGAGAGATTCTTTCCTTTTTGTCTTGTAACAAGTTGGGTTTAAGATGCTAAAGGTAAAATTCCTAGAAACTGGTTTTCTGCCTGTGGTGGATAACCAGAAATCTTACATCAGCTAGGAGCTGCCATCCTGTGTTCAACACATCCCATTGTCACAACCACCACTTCTCTTTTACTGGGGAGCCCTCCAATGAGTACTAAATGTCTAATAAAGTAGAATCTTCTGGAAACACAAATTTTGATGAATAATAATTCTGTTCTCCAAACCACTCAGGAAAATAATGAATCCTCCTTTTCATGTAATTATGATTGAAACAGCAATGTCTACACTGTATGCAAAATAAAATTCCAGGTTTCTTGCCTGGTTGCCAGCTTCACAGTCACCTGCAGCTCAGTCAGGTTCTGCTGATGCAATAACATGTAGCAGTTAATAAGTCATTGTCCTACTTTATTACAGAACACCACAAGCAATTTTCACAGCTACAAGCTAGAACACGAAAAAGGATCATAGCAATTATTGGCTTCCTTTCAGTCTTTGCCAGCAGGACTTCTGATCCCAACTTACCAGCCCAGCACGATCAAGAGTGTCTTAGAAGATGTGGAGGAAATATGCTTTGATTAAATAGTAACAAAAGCAACTGTAACATTCTTACACAGCAATCCTGCATCCATTCCTGGAGATTTACAGTCATAAAAGAAAATGACACACTACTAGTACTTGCCTGATGTGCGGGTACATCATCACGCAAACATTTCCCAGAATGCTTAATAAAAACAGATGATTAACTAAAAAAAAAGATTAAGTGGGCAATTTCCTACATACTGATTAAACCCACTCCATGACTCAGAGGGAGAAATCTTGTGAAGAAAGCAGCAACGTGATTAAAGCTGGAGTGGCTGCAACTAGCATATGCACTGAAAAACTTAGCAATGGTCCCATGAAACTGTGTCTGAGATAAAACCCTCTTGTTAACAACTGCCTTAAGAGTGTGCCTGCACCCGAACCTAACAATGCCTGAACACAGATAAAATACTCAAAGTCCTAGAGATTAATTTGGATTATATTTTTGTAGTATGTTTTATTCAGGAAAGTGGAATGTCACTGACATTTCCTAATTAGCAATTCTTGGTGCACAGCACGAATTTAGGCGCCTGTGAATTACCGTAAGTACCATAAGGTTTCTGTGACCAAAGCAAACCCATGAAAACAGCAGGGCCCCTTGCAGGCATGAGCTTGAGCAGCCAGAACCCACTACAGGACTGGGACCAAGCAGACACCCTCTTTAAGGGATCTGTAATTGTGCCTACAAATGTTTCCCTAAGAAAGCCAAATCTTTTAATTAACATATATAATATTTTCTTCTGGATGAGGTCAGCTGGAGCTTTGTAATTGTGTTTACTTATTCCTACTAATACATCTCTTATTAGGATGCACACACCCGCAGCGTCTCGTCTGCTTAGTTCTGGCTTGGTGTAAACTTACTACGATGGTGCAACCCTGCTGTTCTACCACCAGGTACTGGGAGCGTGGGCACTTGTCTGGACACAGCACTGCCAGACCATGCTGTTTTCCTTGATTTTGCTCCAGCGCGCCCACAACTTCTGAATTATGGGATCCAATCTCACCAATGTGTTACTGAGTGCCTTTGGACTGGCACCTAAGCTACCAAAAAAGGTGCACCGGTAACCTATGTCACGTACTTCCTTCCCTTCCCTGAAGGGCCCTAAAAACCAAANAGGAGAGAGGGAAGGAGGCAGCCCGGCGGGCGCGGGCAGGGCGCCCGGGTGCCCTCCCGCTGCGCCGCTGCCCCGGCGGTAGCCGGGCGGCTCTCGCCGGCGCCACAGACCCGTCCCGCCGCGGCTGTTCCCCGGCCTGTCCCTACGGCTACAGCTCTAGCCCAGGGGGAGCAGCAGCCCGGCCGCCGCTCGAGCAATGAATGGAAGCGCAGCCAGCGGTCCCCGTCCTCCCTCCCGCCCTCCTAACCCCGCACAACTTCAGCGGGGCCGCCGCCTCACCTCTGCCGGGCAGAGGCGGCTCCTCCGCGCTGGGGCTCCGCTCTCGCCTCCGCCTCTGGCCCGCGCACCGCCGGGTTCGTCCTCCTCCGCTCCCGCCGCGACCATGCAACGAGGGAGGAGGAATGGGATCCCAGCGAGGGCCGACCCGGCCGCCCCCAGCCGGAGGGAGGGAGCCGCGGCGAGGGGCGGGGAGGGACGGGACGTGGGCGCCCTGCCCTGCCCAGGACCGGCCCACTCACATCTGACGTCCCCTGCTCCCACACCGCCGGCCGCGGGGAGCGCCCGGAGCGGGGCCGGGCCGGAGCCGGGCCAGGGCAGGCAGGCACTGCGGCCATGGGCGGGCTGGTGTGCCCCAGTTACTGTCACAGCTGGGGACAGAGGCTCTGGAAATAGCCCAAATAACCGCCGCCCCGCCATCCTGGCGTTCGAATAACCACGGGTTCTCCATCTGCCCCGTCCGACTGACAGGCTGAGAACGGACTGGGCTGCACGACTGGCAGTGTCAGGCCCGGTATAGCGTATTTGTACTTCGCATCGCGGTCTGCCCCACCGGACCTAGCCATAGTGGATGCACAGAATGGAAAGCAGGAATGGTAAACAGCAACTCCTTCTGTCTCCAAAATTTCCTCTTGCTGTAGACCTTCGGAAATACTATTTACATTGCAACGAAATGTCTTTAAAAGTCTATAATGCTTCTGTTTTCAAACTTTTCCTCCCTAGAACAATTATTTTCCCAACAATCTCCCTTTAGAATCGTATTTAACACTCTTCCAGTTTCAAAGCAACACTCTGATGACCCAGGCTTTTCCGGAACTTTGCAATTTTTAAGTATCTTGAGATGTCTAGTGCAAACCACGTACAAGCAGTGACATTCATTTAAAGCATCTGCAGGGAAAATTAAGATTTAGGCTTGGACATGTCTCTGCATGCCTCTGCTAACCCCCACTGTTGCACCCTTGTGTAATATGCTGATCGTTGGAAGTGGATGACAGGTGTCTAACTTCATACAGATCATCTCAGTGTCGGCTTCACTTGCTAGATTGGAACTGGCTGTTGCAATAGACAAAACCAGCTGCTAAGTTGGTCAATAAAATAAATCACTCTGGGTATCTCAGAGACATAAAGGAAGCGCTACACCAGTGCAAAACCTGATTTGCTGCAGCTAAAGCTGTCCTCCTGGGAAAAAGTAAGTTCTCTTTTCACTGCTATCAGAACGGTATCTTTCACAAACACTGCATTTACTCAAAGCTATGGCTTTGGACTGAATTATCCTTCTACTGTCATGATACAGAGTAATCAGTGTAGGCTGATCGTGCTGACTGCTTGGGACTCCAAAGTCTTCAACTTTGCAAAAGCACATTCCATCTGACTGGACCCAGTTGCTGGATCTGTGCTTTTTAAATTTGTGTCTGCTGCTCAGAAAACCAAAAGTCAGTAAATGTTTTCCCAAGTACATAGGTTGAGGAAGAAAAAATAAATACAAAACTCCAAGAATTATGTTCCTATGGCAGAAACATTAAAAACATATGCAACTATCTATACTTAGTGAAAACAGAGCATATGCTTTCATGTCTGATAATTGTCCAAACTTGTATCCTTACATTACTTTTTCTCTTTCTGGACAAGTCATCAAATGAAACATTCTTAAAAAAGTTTTATTAGAGACATTTTTTAATGTTCCCATTAGAGAGTCTGAAAATTCATTTTCTACAAAATAAGCGTGTCTTTGTAAGGCTGAACTCTCTGTGACCTCTGAGAGCAACTACTTTAACATACAATAGGAGACAACTCAATAGGTCTGTCCAAAAATAAACATCTCTTTAAAGAATATTTTAACCCTAGAGACTTCACACAAATAGCATACTGACAACATTATTCAATAACACAAAATTAACGTAGTAATCATATTAGTTTCCAAAAACTATGAGGCCTTCTGCATTTCAGTTTTGGAGTGCACTTTGTGCTAATATCCACAATACATGTGTCTGATACTTTTGAATCATTTTTTTCTGAAATAGATACATGCTCCATGCTGTTTCAAAAAGATAGAACCATGATACTACATCAATAACGTGAAAAAATGTATAAAGTCTGGATTGCAAATATGCATGTAGCAAAAACCAGTTTTCTCACTATTAACTGTTAAAAAGATATATCTGTTAACTCTGAAAATGATAAAGTGAAATGCCAAATGATTTAATAAAGCTTACTTAGAGTGAAAGGACATAATTATTAAAGCATTCCTACTATCTTCATTTATGAAGTCAGCTTTTAAACATAGACATCCACGTGTCCAAATCATAGGTAAGTCTCACAGCAATTAACAGATTGGATATAAAGTGTGATGTTGTGATGGTTGCTGCAGCAGTGGATTCAGCAGCAGCAGCAGCAGCTTTTTCTTCCTCCTCCATTAACTGTTTAAAAGTTGTTTGCTATTTAAAAATACACAGTAGGAACAATTACATAGTGCTGCTATCAGTTAGTGGTAATGTGCAGGCTTAGCCACTGGATAAATTACTAATGGGAATGATGACACCTGATAATACGCAAATGATAACCCACAGAACACTATAGTGAAGTTTCTAAGAAGCTCATTACAGACTCACAGTATTGCATGTCATACAAAGAGCAACCATGGCTTAGAACATTTTAATTTGGGCTAACAGATAGTCTGATCCCATTGGAGCCTGTCTGGTCCACAGCACATGTTGTTACAGATACTTTATACCATACTACCGTGGATGCAGAAACTTGTGTGTCAAGCTCAATGCATCAGGTTATGGGGCTGAACAAGTCTGCGACTTAAAAAAACAGCCACAAGCAGGCAGTTTTCACAAGGATGTAGGAAGCCGCACGCTGAAATCCCCTGATGCAGTCTGAAGGCCAAGGATTGTGACCTGGGCAGATCTAACCATATCATATAATTTTCTTAATTTGAACACTTCTTTATTTGGAATGAGTTCAGGAACTTGGTATTTCCTTCTATCGAAGTAGTGGGGTTTTAATGCTAACTAATTACTATATTGGCTTTGATGTGCAGCTCTAAAAATTTTTATTTTGCTTATCTTAAGCCCAACTGCACAAACAAATAACTCATCACCAGAACTTAGCACATACGCATTATCCAAACAGGAAACAGAGACGTCAAACAAGCACACTTTGTATTAAGTAATATATGAGATGAAAAAGATGATACAAGGTTTTTCCTCTTGCTCATAGATCTTTCCAAGTATTAACTTCATAGGCATTAATTTGTTTAGACAGTTTTCTTCCCTAAATATTGGTTTACTTGTAACTCCAGATAGTAATACCTGACCTCATTTTGATTGCTCGATTTAAATTCTCTGTAGACTGTTAGAATGAAGGATTATTTTACCCTGAAATTTCCTGAAGTTCACCTGAACAAATACAGCCTTGGATGTGGCCCAGAAAACATTCTCTGAAGGTTGTAAGAATAGAATATAGACAGGGCAGACAAAACAGGATAGCAGAAAGTACAACCAAAGAGACTGTGACATCCAAATAACTAGCAAATAACATACAGGTTGGAAGGAAGAACAGACACTATTTGGCTCAATATTAAGTTCTCACTTAGCCTGTGAATAGCCACTGGAAACCATTAAAAATACTGGAGAAGATACAAAAATTTCTATATAGAACCTACGAAAAGCTAAAAATGAACAAAGTGAGTATCATGTGTGCAAACTACAAGTAGAAGTAGTTGGACTAAACAGCAAATCAATCTCAACTTTTTAAGCTTCAGACATATTCATACTGCATTTGTTCCCTCATTGCATTTACTTTTCTATTGCTTTTTGTTGTTGGTATTTTGGTTTTATTTTTTAAGTGGCTGTTGTTCCAAAATCTCACTGAGGAGGAATGGAATAAATTTAAATATTCTATTCAAATGAATGATCTGACTACAGAAACACACAGGGAATAATTTTTTTTTTGAGTAAAATAATGTTAAAGAAAATGCTACATTTGGAACTTATCCCAAGAACTCCAAAGAAAATGGAAAAAGAGGAGTTAAGGAGGCAGAAGATGGTGGGAAATATATAAAAGGGAGGACTCAGCTCTGGGAAAGTGAGAGGAGATTAAGGGACGTGGGTGTTATTTTATTGTTGGTTTTTTATTCTTCTACCCCAAAGAAAAGTAAGATGTAAAACATCAGCTGAAATAAATAAAGAGAATGTGTCTTTCTCAAGTAACACTTGGTTTTGTTTGCAGCTTCAGAAATTTCAGTTTCTGTAAGCACTTAGTTATGACATTAAATTTCGCAGTAGTTCATTGCTCTAGTGTCAACCAGTATATGGTGTTACAGAAAAGAATTTGATCTCTCTACTGTATAGCTTGTGACAGTAAAAAAGAAGAAATCTGAAGAATGGGGAAACCCATCTGTTCATACTGGACACTTCAGGAGCAAATGAGAAATAAGAAGAGGCTGTGGTTAAGCTATAAAGATCATTGAAAATTAGCATCTCACGTTGGTAGATGATAAAAAAGGTGCAAGAGCATCCACAGTGGGTAATAGCAATACTATATTGAATGAATAGGTTTCAGAGGAAAGGAATTTTATAGCTCAGGCCAAAAATGAATTTTATGTGAGAACTGTAGCCATGGATAAAGAAAAATTACTATCTCAAAGTTGTTATGTACAGAATCAATGTAGAGTATCTAGACTTGCCTGCATGTGATGACCTAGGGAAAGATCAGTGCTGAGTAGCAGAAAACAGAGATGCCTGCAGAGAGAAAGGAAATGGGAAGGTTTGGAAGGAAAGACTGGGAGCTGTCTTAAACCACACTGAATTTGAATTGATTACTTAATTTCAGTATATCCAGAGATGTATCTTGAGACTTTCATCTCTACAAGAGAAAGAAGCCGAGGGTGAGTCAGGAAAGACAGTTTAATAACCTATTTAGATACGAAGAATAAGTGAAAGGGACAAAGGACTGGGCTGCTTGAGTTTCCGTGGGAAAACGATGAAGGAAACACTCTTCCAGACATACAGACAAATGCAAGGCAGCAGCAGGCATTCATCAAAATAAAAACAAATTGAAAAAATAAGGTCAGTTAAAACAGTGTCTCAGAGTCTGAGACCTTTAAAAAGAAAGCAACATGAGAAGAGACAAAGGCCCGTGGTGGGTGTCAAGAGATATCTGTTGACCCTGGCTGAGTATTCTGAGGCCTCACATTGTGAGGTCAACACAAGCTTGGTGTTTTTGGGACACTAATTGTTAAACTAATTTGGGACTGCCAGTATGGTACAACAGAAGAATCTACCACTGTATTTTAGGAAGGCTGTAGTTGAATACAGACACTCAGGTTCACTGAAGGGATCCAGATTTATCACTGTGTCTAATCTGTATTTTTGAAACACATATTATTGTAACTAGTATGTAAAAAAAAGCTGTCTAGCCAAATGAATGCTGCCTGACACAACAGTAGTAACAGCTGTTTTATCTCCTTTCCCATAATTTGGCGCTCTAGGACAGAGAATATTTTAAAGTGAACTTTGATGCAGTAATTAATGGGAATTTAAACTAACAGTGTCCTTTCTACTGAACAAACCAAGATATCCATTAAATATAAATAATTAAAGAGACTGGGTTTTAAATATGATATTCACCTATTGAAATTCCCACATAATAACCAGCTGTGTTAATCTAATGTCCTCAGGAGTGCTAAGAAGAAACATATACATTCAAATGACTGAGCAGGCTACTATGCATAAAATATTTGAAATTACTCTATCAACTTATATTTCCAGTTGAAAAAAAAGCAACTCTGATACCTTCTTCAACTACTAGCTTATTTATCCACAAATGAGGCATTTTCTAGGACTTTTTCCAAAATATACTACAGTTCTACTGGCAGTGTTACAAATTATAAAAGGAAATAGCCTATTGCTATTTCTAGGAATTATGTATCTCAAAAATGTTTAATGTTTCATTCATCAGTGTTAACATCATTAAAGATAAATCTCAAAGAGTGTAACATTGCCAAGCTTTCCAAAGCAATTTAAAACCTTAAGAAATTGCTTAAGCATTGGGAAGATTCACCCAAACTATCCAAAGAAATTCAGTGAAACAGTCTTATTACTCTGTATTCTTAGTTCTATAATAACTGCTTGAAACTTTTTTCACAATTAAAATGGGCGTCCCGAGCAATCCTGACTTAGGAATAACTGAGCCATGATTACACTAAAGTTTCCTAGGCACCACAGCGCATCAGTGGAGAACCAGAGCAGCACAAATCAGAGCAGTTACAGACACCTACTACTCCCACTGGCAGTTTGTGCTGGTTTTGAGCTGATTTCCACACATGCCCCACATTCAAGGATAGGAAGTGGGTTCCTAACATATTTTATGCTTATCCGGATGCTCAGGATTGTACGCACTGACCATGGCACTGCCAGGAGGCAAAAGAAGGAACAAACAATGATGCAGATTGTTTTTTGTTGGGTTCCCCTTTGTTTTGGTCTGGTTTGGTTTTTGTTGGATGCCCGTTTGCTTTATTTATCCTGTAGACTATCACATTTCTACACCTAGCTCTCTGATAAAACTGTCCTTACAGAAGTTATAATTGTGCGTTCCAGGGGTTTGAATTAGTAGTCTATCCTCATCATCTTCTCAGCCATCTGTCATACAGTATTCTAGGATATTTTTTAAATCCTTTTCCTGTCTTGTCTCATGTGGCTCTAGTTTCACTGTTCTCCTTTCCTGCTGTTATCGCAATTGTAGAAACTCTTCCTACTTCTAATACGGATATTATGAAATGATCACATCCATCTCCAAAGTAGGTTAAATGAGCTTTCTATTTCCAGAGAGTGTAAAAGAAGGATGGAATCCTGCAGGTAAACCATACTGTCTTGAATCACACTTTCAACCTTGATCATTGTTTCTCCCTCAGTAGCCTTTACTTTCTGTTTTGAGGCTTATTGATTATAAAGCCAAATCGGACAGCATGCAGTCTAGCACTTTTGCCAGCACTACACATTTTTGTTTATCCAGAACTCTGAAAATAAATTAAAAACAAAAACCAAATGCAAAAGGAGTGGTTCTGTGTTTAAATTTAAGCTTCCTGAGAAGTAACTCGTTGTCCATCTGCTTGGACCTTGCCACAAGCTATTCCAATACACTCAAAATTAAAATAACCCCTAACCTTTGGAGGACATATTGTACAGCAACATCTCCATTAGGAGAACGTATTTAATTTTTTCCAGAAGGTAGTTAGCACATAATATATAATTAAAAAAAAACAAAAAACAAAAAACACCAAAACAAACAAACAAACAAACAAACAAAAAAACAACCCAAAACCTTGAGATAGTTTTAGCTATAGAATACCTGAAATACCCATCAAATATGAATTATAAATTATAATGTTATAAGTCAGACATACTCTCTCTGAAAAAAAGCCCCCAACAGCATTAACACATCCTGTGGGGCTACATCATACCTATGATGTATGTATGTATCTTACATACATTCATGTTTATGGTCCCACAAGAGCACTAATCTGACATGTGTTAGATTAAAGAGATTCAGATTTCCTAAGCAGCCTGGGGGCACACAACTGAACGTCTCTTCCAAAGAACAAAAGATATGCGTGTACATACTGACAATAATTTGAAGATGCTGTTTTGATGTGGAGGATCACGTACAGTCTACATAACCTGGGGAAACCTGGGTCTTGCTAAAAAAAAAAAGATTTGTAAATTGGAAAAATGCTTTTTAAGGTTAAAACATGTATTTTTGATATGGCCTGCATACTGACTGACACCAGTAGGCTTTTCTTTGTCAATCACTTACTAACAATTACAATGTAGCAATTTCCTTGTAACTGGGCAAACTACGGAATGTTATGATGTTAACTTCCTCAGGACAAGGCCATGTGTTCTGAATTTAAGCAGAAAAAAATAATGTAAGATGTACAAAGAGGTTTAACCATGATTCTTAGAAAACTTCAACACTTTTGAAATCAGATTTCATTGTTCACTGCAGCATACAACACTAAACTTAAGTGCGCCTTAATATTAGATACTTTCAAAGAATATACACTGAATTAACTGTGAAGATTAACCCACTACTGGCTTAAACCAGCAAACAAACTTGCTAATTGTACCCTACTTAGCAGACAACATATAACCTCAGAATTTGTTCAGAGCTCAAAAAAGGAATCTATTAAGAAACACCAAATTTGTGTCAGCAGACTCACAATTGCTCCAGTACCTGAAGCTCTTAATGACAAAGTAATAAAACTCTTTTTTGGAGAAGACTGTAATGCCAAACAAACGCAATAAATCCTTTCCTTTTACATAACACAAGAACGTGTCTTTAGAAACATCATAGTGCTGCATGAAGCTTCTTTGAAAATATTTTGCCTTTTCATTATAAAATGGCATTTCTGTAAAGTAATACTCTGACTTTGTATTTCAGCTTAATAATAGCTTGCATGTATTATTAAGCCACAAAAAGTTCATCTAGTGTTTTGGCTTTAAATTCCATGTAATTAAGCTTACAAGCTTTTATCAGTAAAGACTTCCATTGCCCAGAATGCTGGCTGAAAAAAACTTAAAAATGAATTTAAAGACAGAAAAAAAAACCTGCTGAAGGAGGCTGATAATTAGGAGTTATGGTATTTCCTTGTAGGAGGAATTGTCTTTCTCCAATTATTCACTGAAACCTGAAACAATGACTTTCTTTGGTATGATATCTCTATATCAACTCTACAAGAATGTGAAAATCAGACCAAATATATAGAAGATGAGACCTATTTAGGAGCTTTTGCTGGTCTAGGGGTTGAGGATTCTAGACAGGATAATAAATTTCTTTAGGGATCCAGCCCTATGCTAAAATACATATTTCTCACTAGTCGTAGCTTTCCCTTAAATTAAAGACTGGCATTTTCATAACGCCTCCTTTCACCTTAATGCTCATTTACTCTTTAGGTGCATATCTGCGTATGTTAGCTTGATAGATTTGCTGGGATCTCTAACTCAGTATTCTATTCGTCATATCATAAAAACTCAGAATTTGAATCCCTGTCTTTAAATGTGTTGATGGCTCTCATGGAAAATGATTATTTCTTTTTCACAGCCCTTAAAGTTATCTACACTGCAAATACTGCACCATCTCCCTATAAAGTATGTAAATTTCTCTTCTATGCCACTGGTTTGTGTATGTTGAGTGATAACCCTGTTTTCTGATGAGTCAATTACCTTGTCTCTCTGCAAAATAATCAAATAATCTTACTCCCTGCTAATGGTCAGTTCTGACTACAGCATAAAGCTTGTTTCTGCAGGATCTACCCTTGTTAAAGACAGATGCCTTGGATCACACACTTAGAAGCACTACAACAGCCTTTTATTTCTCAAAGATTCTCCCTCACGCTAAATTACAGTTCATCTTTGACTACGTTGTGTGTAAGTAGGAAACTTTAAATTGCTTTTTCATGTTTTTCATCTCTGAAAGAATTAAATTAGCTGTTTAAGAAGTGATGAATGATCTATATTAAAATATAAATAAAAATAATTAGCTGGAGATAACATTAATGAAACATTACAGTGATTAGTCCTAGGAATTCATGCTTTCCTTATTTGAACAGATAAGATAGAATTAAAACAATAGCTTGAAAACAAACTATTTCCATTTCCATGCAGATGACACTGATATTGCAAGGACATTGCAATTATTGAGAATAATAAGGAAAAAGAAGTAAGAATTGAGAATTAAAATACCATATCTGATTAAAAGTCAACATCGTTAATGATGATAATTACAGGGCTTCTTAANAGGATTGAAGTCACTGTTAATATGCAGAATATATACTCTGACCTTGAAACAGCAAACAAAAAACCCCAGCCTTGTATGGCAAAGTGCTCATGGTTTCCCAGTGACGTAAGAGTAGCAAAATTAATAAAACTCGAAGTTAAGGGTACGTCAGGAGCTCTTAGGTGTGTCCTCTACTTACTGTGTGTATGCCAGTCTTCTGGATTCACTTTTTTGGAACAGTCACCATTTCTAACAAGTTAAGAGTCTTGTGGTTTTGGATATCTGATTTCAATCAACACATCTGACTCAGAGCCAAATCATGATATTGCTCAAAGTGATTGTAGGCCAAGTGGTCTTCAGGAAGCCCAGACAGAGTACATGCAGTTAAAACAAACAAGGAGCACCTTTTTATCTCTCATCTGTCACATTAATTAAAGAATGATAGTGGCCCTGAACTCCATTAGTGACATTCTAAACATAATAAGTGAATCATTCTCTCTTTAAAAAACAANGAGAAGAGGAAAGAGAAAGGAAGAAACTAATTACGGAGAAAAATAAAGTACATATTGACCAATAGTATTGCATAGCTATTAGTGCATGCTTTTCCTGCAGTACCAAAATGTCCATAAAGAGGTGTAGTGAATAAAGAAAATTCCAGCTTCCAAAACCAAAATAATAGAAACTGCTATTTCAGTGTACAAGACCTTACTTAGCTATTACCTACACCTTAGAACTTGGTATAATAGCTAAATTCAATAATTATACATTACATCAACAGTAGCTCACAAAATAATACTGTGGCGGCCACCATGCAGTAATAGGGCTGGCTAACTATCCCAGAGAAACCTTTAAAAGATGGGGTTTTGCTAGGTGAGTATGTTTTAACAAAATCACAAATTTCAACTAGTACTACTTCAGATTGTTTTTCTAGCCTTTTCTTATGTGGTAGTCAGGGGACGGTTACACGTGAAATTGGTCGGTACATTTGCAAAGTCACTGAATGACAAGTAAGCACAAGTCGTAACATCAAAATTAATTCAGTTGATGATTTTCCCTGGGAGTCACATTCAGGTATGAATTGTTGCAACAATTGGAGCATTGAAGAAAATCCTAAAATAGAAAATTGTTAAGTATAATTTAATAAACTAAGAATTACACCTCTTTGTTTTGACGGAGCACAAGTCGTAACATCAAAATTAATTCAGTTGATGATTTTCCCTGGGAGTCACATTCAGGTATGAATTGTTGCAACAATTGGAGCACTTGAAGAAAATCCTAAAATAGAAAATTGTTAAGTATAATTTAATAAACTAAGAATTACACC
>VYZQ01067998.1:21530-31638 GCA_013400655.1 Mystacornis crossleyi | reverse complement strand
TAAATGTGTGGAGTTTTTTTTTTTTTTGTAAATACGGCCCTTTTCTGGCTGTTTTTTTTTTTCTTTTTTTTTTTTTTTTTTTTTTTTTTTTTTGTTCTCTCTGTGCATGTTCATTAGTGGCAGGAAGGCGTTGAAAGTAATGAGATTTCCTGTGTAGCTGTTGAAGACTGCACACTCCTGGATTCCAGAGAGAGAGATCCTGTAGGTATCTTCTCTGCCCAAAAATCCCAACACAGCATAGCACAGCAAGTTTGGTAGGGGAGACAGCAACACTCTACTGCAGTTTGCAACACTGACGCATTGGGCCTGTTTGGGATTACAATATTCACTAGTATCACACTGTTGGCAGTAGTTACCAAACAGCCCTGCTGCAGATCACAGATGAAATTCAAGTATACCCAGAGCTCTGAGATTACCACAACCCCACTTGTTCCCTCAGATTTGATTCAGCAGTACCACTATATCTTGTCTGCAGTTTGGCTATTTTTATCGATAGCTCCCTTTGAATTTGTGTCTTCTGCGTAACTTCTTTGTTGAATATTTAACATGCTGGGGTTTCTTGAGTAAACAGCTTGCATATCAGAATCTCTTGTGGCTACTTCTGCTGAGTCAGACATCAAAATCCAGCTTCTGGTAAGGAGTCCCTGACACATGAACAAATCTGTGTTTAATCCAACCCTTGGTTTGAAGCTCTGATTAACTCAATTATAACCAATTTTATCAACTCTCAACACATTTGAAAAGAAAAACAAAACAGCAGACAAAACTAAGGCCAGGATCTTTTCCAGACAAAAAAAATAAATGAGGGTGCAGAAATGTCTTCAATATGAAAAGACTGAAGTTTCTGCAGACACTTGAATGTTTGCAAGCTCCTGAACTGTGGTAAAACACACAGCCATATATGCCACAAGGAGAATTTCTGCACAACCTTTGAGCTTGCTGGAAGATGAATGTGAGTAAAGAGAAGCAAATGAAAGCTGTTGCACCCTGTTTGTTCACGCTGCAGTTCCCTGCCCACATGGTGATTTGTCTTGCCAATTCTGAAAAGCCAGTTTTTCCTTCAGGCCTCAAGAGATACAAAAGACAAAGGCTTTTGGCTTTGCCTGTTGCTCTTGTGAAGTTTCAACAATATATTTCTTTTTCTCCACCATACAGCCAGGATCTGAAATGTATCAGATGCAGCAAATAGCAGAATACCATATCTTGCAATCCTGTTGAGAATGAATTTGGTCAAAACAATTTTGCCCACCAAGCCTAAAACCCAGCAGTAATTTCCACATTACAGATACTGTTCTAGAAACACTCATAAATGTTAAAAAAGACACAAAAATGTAAAATTAACCTAATACTGGTAAAAGTAATTTGATGATGCATGAATGTATAGTTACACATAAAAAGAGGTTTTTATGAGTTAAAATTTATAGGAACAGTTGATAATTTCAAGTACTATTAAAAGAAATGAAAAAAAGCTTTAATATTTGTTGAGAGAAAAGGACCCAGAAGATTTGGTGAGGAGGAGGAAACAGTTTTGCTCAAAGTGACCTTGCAGCTGGGAATGTTAAAAATGCCGGTAATGAAAAAATGCCATTTTTATGCCTAATGTTGTTCCTCCTCTACCTGCAGGGAGCCTGTGACCCAAGGGAGCAAGGAGTCTGTGTCCCTAAGCCACCAGAGCCTGTGTCCCAAGGGAACAGGAGCCTGTGTTCCCAGGGAATAAGAGCCTGTGTCTCAAGGGAACAAGAGCTTGTGTCCCCGTCCAGCATTGTTAGTGCGGTAATGACATAAATCTACTCTCAGCATTTCGGCTGTGATTTGATGTTGCCCTTGGTTACCTGCGTGTGTTGATTCACACAATGTTATAGGTTAAGCAGAGTAAATACCTTTCATTTAAGACAGTTTTGGTGTTCTTGCAGAGCCAGAAAGCTAAAACAGTACTTTCTGTCCAGAAACATCTATTTTCATATCAAATCTCTGTTTCCAACAGACACACAGAGCTGCAGCTAGCATATAACTCATATCTATAATGAAAATCAAAAAGCAAAACCCCCTGTAACAGGAGAGCACATTTAAATTACATGCCAGTGAAGCAGAAATTAATTTAGATATGATGAATATCCTTCTCCCTTCTTTTATCTTTGATGTTCTGAAAGCAGGTAGGTCTTGAAGGCAAGGCCTGGTCAGGCTCTGGGCCAAAAGATTCTATCTTTTGATGTTTTAAATTTGACAAGAAAAGTAAATATAAAATAATTAAGCTGAAATCTAATTTATTTCCTAAGTTAAATGTAATACAGTATCTCCAGCTGCCTGCTCAATATAGCTACACAGAGAAAAACAGGGCTGAGGGTTTAGATAAAGTACTGTAGTCCTGCTCTGCAGATAAGGCCAAACTTAAATCCTCACTATTTTGAAAGAAAGGAAAGTGCTAGCTAAGCAGGCTTTTATGGAGAAGAGGCTGAGTAGGGAGCTGAGACCTAAAATTGCCATTAAGTTTAGAGAGATTCAAAGTTAAACAGGGACATCCTTGTGTTTAATCTTGAGTGAATGAAAAAAAAAACTCAACAAAACCCTTTTTTTTTTTTTTTTTTTGGAGGGGGGGGTGTTGTTGTTGTACAGTAATAGAGTTTTATAAAGGTAGTAACACACCAGTCTTCCTGGGGATTGCAAAGGTGGTGGTGATGTTGTAGACAGAAAAATGAGAAGGATTTTTGAAGGTTTTTTACACTTAGTTTGTCTCAGCTTGACCATTTGATTTCTCGAGTTCAAAGAAAATCCTATCAATATTAACATATGCTTTTCCCCATCCCTTTATCTTTGGCTTGAAGTTGTCAAGCCATTTCATCATGCCATCTCACAATCCCTGCCTAGCTTTCACTTTGCACCAGGAGCCAAAGAGCTCTCTAACTTACTCTGAACACTTAAAGATGACATGAAGAACCTGCAAACAGGTGTACTGAAAGACCAAGGCTTTATTACGGTTTTAAAAACCAGCATTGCATTCTTGCTGTTTGGCTGTTTTACCTGCCCTGACATCTGGGGAATGCTTTTTGGATCATCAGTAAGCTACACTAATTTTCTTAGTTATCTGAACAAAAAATCCTTGACATTTGTTCTAGCTTGCATGTTCACCTTATTGAAAAATACAGAAGTACGGCAAAGAGAAAAGCATTTGTGAGTCTTTTTCTGACCTCTGTGGGAGAAACTGATAGATCCATTAAATTGCAAGTGGTTGTTCCTCACATGGCCTTAAACTGCCTTTCCCTCAACATGAGCTGGTACTTGTACTAGTTTCAGTGAAAACTCCAGGCTGCTACCCCATCCCTTCCTTTCTTTAAGGTTAGTGAAAATATTCCAGCTGGGATTTACTTTAAAGGTGTGTCCTTTTTCATAAAAAACTGCAGCACTTAGGCAAACAGAAGAACAGCAGGCAAGAGGAATTCTTTAGCTAGCCAATGTTCCATATTTTATTTTCCAACAGAGAATCTTAACAATCACCCATTGTGTTAGAAAGCCACATGATGATAATATAAATTCACTGATGCAAACCAAAGAGCTACAAACCTTTCTAAATCAACATAAACATATCCCCAAATCTGCGTGTAGACCAGCCGACAGGCGTTCCCTCTATTTTCCTAGGAGCCTTGCCCAAGGCTGGTTGTGCTCAGAGCCACGGGTGAGTGTGAAAGATCAGAGCAGAGCTGGGGTTCACTGCAGCCACCCTCCTCAGCCAGAGGGTTTGCCTTCTTCTTTAGCTAATGACAGCTGAAACATTTCTCCAGTGATACATTCGAACTGCCATATGGGAACAGAATGCCATCCATGCACGTTGTGTGTCCCACAGAGGTTATGGTGACATGTTAGAAACCTCTGGGCCTCTTCTCAGAACATTATTCTCATCTGTGAGTCTCTATTACTGCAGCATAACTAGTCTGGAGGCATAGGGCAGGGTGTGCTGCTGAAGAGCCCAGGGTCTGGGGTTCTTAAGTCCCATCTCCAGGCAATCAAAATAATTAAAATAATAAATTTATTAATATGATTATCAACATAATAGTCTTGTGGATGATCCATAACACAAAACACTTTCAAAATGAGATTGAAGATGTTAGGTTTCTTGAGCTGTTTGAATAATGAGGAAAGCTGTGTGTTTCCCTTTGTGCTGGGATTTTATCTTGTACAAAGGGAAAAATAACTTTAAAAAAAATATATAAATTGCTCAATGCAATTTATTCAAAGTTTTAAATTTCACTCATGCTAATATTTTTCTTAATGACAGGACCTCTGGAGATTCTCAGTCCTTTCAGCTGGAGAAGAGATGCACAGGTACTAGCTACACTACAGAGTCTACTTCTTTTGTGACTGCAGGAAAGAATTGTTTCCCTAGCACTAGCATGGAAGTAGTGTTGTTTTATAAAGTAATTTTAAATTCTTCAAACCAAATGTGTATATTAAAAGAGCAAAAGCAAAATAGCTTGTGTTACCTAAGAAATCCTCTCTAGGCTGCTCTGTCCTTTGACCCTGGAAAGTTAAATTCTGTTTTCACTTCTGAACAGAGCCAGAGCTTTGTATTGCACAAATGCTTCATTTTTCCTACTACATAACTGGTAGGAAATACCGTTCCTTGGATAGAAAACACGAGTCACTCATGATCTTTCACTTTTTTCCATTCTTTTATANTTTCCATTCTTTTATAATCAGAAATTCATTTACAAAGCCCATGTCATCTTGTTTTAACATGTATTGAATTTATTCTTTAAGCAGAGATGAGTCTGGACCAAGATTTAAGAGCCAGCTAGATGGCATGTTGGTTCTAATGGCACTCACATACAGACTGTTACATTCAGACCTCCAGAAAAATATCACAGCATTTTCAAACCCTGTGGTTTGCCATTGGGTGGCAAAAGGAGAATACTGTCCATGGCTGAGACAAGAAAAGCAGCTGTCCTAACCCACAGTCACTGTGCAGGAAATCTTCAAGAGGGGCTGGCATTATCAGGGATGCATCCCTCAAGAAACCCCAGATTGGGCATGTCTTATTGCTCATCTGTTCTCAGAGAAATGTTTCTCAATATCGTGAGAGGACACAGACAAAATATTAATAGAGTTTTTCATTTAAGCTTCAAATTAATAGTTGGAGATCGATGGAACAACTTACTTAATAATGGATTCATTAAAACATTAGGCTACTACTCAGTCATTTAGCAAGATCAGAATGAGTTTTAAAAAAATATTTAATAATATTTCAACATCATTCTGTACACTAATTACAGGTACTTGCCTAGTTCTGTAGAGTTAATCAGCTTTTTATATTTTTAAGAGCCTTCCCTGCCACTACTTTATGACCATGGAGGACTTGGAAAAGACAGCAGAAGACATCCAAACCACCCTGCATACATGCAATAAAGGTCATGAAGATCACTCCTTTATTTAACAGCATGCCAGAATGTGTGGGTTCTGTGAGTTTCATGCTGTTTCTCTCCATTTTTCTTGCTTCTACTTGTACTTCAGTAGCATGAGAAGAGATCCAGTGTGTCATGACCGTGCTATGCTTACAAATATTTACATCATTTCTTTTGCATTTGTGGTTCTGCTGATTAAATGATCATAGAGAAGTGAGGTCTAATTACAGATTGGAAATGGTTCAGCCTTCTCCAGCATCTAGGCACAGGACAGAGGGTGCTTCTGGTACTGCAGATACTGTAGAGTAAAATCCCAAAAGAGAAAACTAGATCGTGCTGTTGAAAATAGTTAATCTGCACCAAAAATCAGCTGACAGAGGAGGACAAATAGTTGTATCCACAATAAGGGTCCCCCAACAGAGTATTCTATATAAAAATGCCATCAATCTGGAAATGTTTTAATGCATGAAGAAATATATCAGACATTTGTCTTCAGAAGTTTCTACTTCATACTTCATTTATTTTCAAAATATTTTTTTTTGCTTTTTTTTCCTACAACAACTGTAGGTCCCTTCTCCTGCCATCCATAAAATTACTTAAGATGGCTAATGTAACATCCAAACAGAGATAAATGATTGAAATAAGCATGCCACGTGGAAAAGCCAGACTAGGAAGTCAGACTAAACCTCTGGAGCTGTACAGAAAACAAACCATCCTCAGAAGGTGTGAGCAAAGTGACGGAAGTGATGCAGATCGAAGCTGTGGAGACTGCACCACAAGGCCTCTTCCAATCCCTTCCCAAGGAGACATGCAGTACATGCTTTTCCATTAAAAGAGTACCTCTGGAGGAAGAGAAATTTTCATCTCCAGGTAACCAAAGATTTCTTGAAAGACAACAAACACATTTTGCTGCCACACTGACTCCCAAAGGGGCTGTGTTGCCCATAGTTTATGTCCTCCCTTCCCCAAAACTATTCACCAGTCTCCACAAACTTTGCCTCGCTGCCATACCTAGACTATTATGGCTGCTTCATTTCCAGTGTTTTCTTTCTTATGGTTGGTATCTTCAGGAAACAAAAACTTTCTCATGAGTAAAATGCAGCTATGATTATCAGTGTGCTGTGGTAAAATTAGAACAAGACAGTGGATGCTGATTGTGAAATAGTTCATGTGGCTTTCCAGATGTTGTTAAATTACTTTAAAAGAGAGAGAAAAATAAGTCAAAACAAAGAAAGTTTGTCCTTGGAAGAACCGGACTGACAATGTGACTCTGATTAACGCTTACGCATAAAACATTTATGTGTGGATCTTACACCACATACTCAAGGTTTGGGTCCACATAAAAATTAGTGATACCTAGAAACCTCATGACTTTAATTAGAGTGAAAAGTTCTAAAAGCCATGTGCAAGGTAGCAAGTCCTGATATTTAAAAACTACTAGGGAAAAAAAATTAGAAAATTTAGATATATGCTTCCGTCTTTGAAGCCATCCACGTTCTTGCTGCCTGATATTCTTCCTGAGGTAAAGTTTTAAGTGTACCTTCAAATCAGACTAAATGGAGACTATCGCATTATGTTCCAATTCTGTCTTCACCCAAGACCTCAAATTATATTATTATCTTTTCAAAGGTGTCTCAGACTGAGCCAGAAGTCTGTGATGAGCTGTATAGTTTAAGTGTTCTACAATATAAACATGTTCAGATTATCTAGAATGACAGTTCAATAATTTCTGCACAAGGTGCCAAGTTTTCAAAGGGTTTCTATAGCTGCACCACAAAATTTTAAAGACATATACTTGTACCTGAGGAAAAAAACCTGAAGAGTCAGACATATATGTATGTTCCCGTGTGTACTTTTTCATTTATATAAAAACAGATTGCTATACTGTAACGAATTAAGATCAACCTACCAAATTTTTTTTTAAATTACTCTTTTTATTATTGAGTAGCAAAAGGTTTCACTAGCACAAATCAAAGTACTAATTATTAAAGCACTCTAACAGATAGAAGGGAACACATAGGAGTGCATAAGATAGCTGCCCTGAGTAGGACAAAGAGCAGACGCATTGCTACAAAGCTAACCTGTTAAATCTAGCCAGTGGGATTAGCAGCCCAGGATGTCATTTAACTAGATAACATTTGAATGTGACAAATTTCCAATGGATGCATCTTATTTTGCTTCAAAAATCTGTATTTCTTTTGCAGGCACAGCTAAAGCATGCCATACAAATACAGTATATTTATAATTCTCATAAAATTTAAGTAAAACCTCTCACAAATACACTCTTCAAAACGATTCACAGTGGTGGGAAAAAGTCGCTATACAAAATGCCTTCAGACAGATTTCCATGCACAAAAACACGTTGGCAGGGTCTGCAGCTGGTGACATTTCCTGATTCTAATGGTCAAGGTTACTTTCAGAGGAAAATTAGGCAAAAAAAGGAGTGGGGCGGGGCGGGGCTGGTGGTGGTGCAGGGGGCAAAAGTGCTGTGGTGTCCTCAGAGGAACATCCTCCCAAGTGTAGGTGTCCTTCCTCCCTCATGCAGCAGATGATTTACCTCAAAGCACTTTCCCGTACTAACACAACAGGTTTTCATCAGGACCTGTTTGAAGTCTCTGCTGGCTGGTGGTGCTTTTAATGTCCAAGTGTTCAAAAGATAAATTACTTGTTTGTAGAACTGCTTTGTTAAAGTTTAGGGCTTGACATGCTTCAGTGATCTCAGTCCTAGGTGGGATTTAGCAAAGCTTAGGAAGAAGGATGTATCAATCATATTTGACACAAAGAATGCAGAGTTTATGGGCCACAAGATTTGGCAGAGCTCTGTTGAGCTTTGTGCTGGTGTGTTACTGGGTCTCCTGGGTCTCCAAATGAAAGCCAAAGCAGCAGCTGCAGGGTAGGGAAATAGCAGAATGAATCTCATCCCACAGGCAGCCACTTCCCAGGAGAATTTGCTGTAACAACAGCACAGGGCTTGCCGTGGGCAAGGCCATAAGACCTACAGCACAGCAACAGCGGTGTGGCTGCAATACTGACAAAATACTGCCCAGGAGTGCATCTGGGAAATGCTGTCCCCATAGCCTGGGTCAAAAGGTACAGAGCTGTGAGCAGTAAGCAGCAGTGGGGCTGCAGGTGGAGCAGCCAAGGAGCTGAGCAGCAATGTGACACTCATGTCAGAAGGAAAGGAGGATGGTCATGGAGTCGCTGCCATTAAAACCTACAGGGCTGTCTGATTGTCATCTGTGGAAATCGGTGAGGAGCAAAGGGCAGTCAACCTTTAAACACCGCTGCCCGGAGCCTCATCATTTCCCTTTTTTTATTCAAATGTCAGAGCAGTGGCTTCAATTCCTTCTGCTGCTGATTAGGTTAGATTACCTGATTACGAATGCTAGCACATCAGGGCTGCTGATACTGCTCCTTTTCAAGAGCCGTGTGTTGCAAATACCTGCGCAATTTGCAATCCAATAATTTTGTTGGTAGGTCAGATTCTAGGCATAGAACACACTCTTCTGTATAAGTCTATTTTGTGCCAGTTTTGCAAACAAAGAGAAAGGAAGAACAATAGAAAAATAATGGAAAATTGAGAGACAAGAATCAAAAAAAAAAGGAGGGAAAAAAGGAAAAATTATTTGCTCCATAAGTTCCCCAGAAATAAATCACAAGAAAAATTCAGTTACTTATGAAGTCCAACACAAAGAGAGGCAGTGGAATAGTGACATGCTTGGTTAACTTGACTAGCTTGAACATATTTGATGAAAAAATGAATCTTGCTTCAAAATATTCTTCCCCCAAAACCTCAGTTCAAGGTTAATTTAATTGATGCAGATTGATGTGATAGAAAAATTTATTTTCAGGAAAGGAAGTTTTCTCATCAACATGATATGTGATACATGAGGATTGAGCTGAACAGAGAAGAGCCTTCTGCTCCAACAAAAGACTGACGCTGGAGTTTGGATACAAAACCTTTCATGTAATTATATCCCATGTACAGGATATAATTTCATGAATCCAATGATATTTAAAATGGAGCAAATGAGGGCCTGAAAGAGCCCCTGTGGTACATGCTGAATGTGAGGACAGGGACAAAGTTACCACCAGGATCCTGCCAGGTATTTGTATCTTTGAATATCTAAACATTTGCATACATTTTTACTCTGTCTTATGGACTGTATCTCAGTATCTGAACTGCAGAAAATAACATGTTTTAAAATATTTGTATTGTAATAATTACTTCTCTAACAGTTTTCTTCTGGTAAAAGTAACCATCAAAACACTTGCTGCATTATAAAAACACCAATTGCAAAGCAAGAACAATTAACTGAGAAAAAAAGCTGTTACAAAGCAGACCATGTCAAAATGGGTGCCTTTTCCACCAAAATGTTTTTTCAAAATGTAATAACTTCATCAGATCCTGATAGTACTAAACAGGGTCACTGGAACAAGCTCCCAAGGGAAGTGGTCCCAGCACCAAGCCTGACAGAGTACAAGAAGCATCTGGATACTCTGAGTCATATGGTTTAGTTTCAGGTAGCCCTCCGAGGAGCAGGGAGTGGGACTCAGTGAGCCTTATGGGTCCCTTCCAGTCTGAGACGTTCTGTGATTCTCTGATTCTCTGTGAGCATGCCTGGAGATCTTCGTGCCATCAGCATTGCAGGGTAACAAAGCTGGGTCTTCAGGTAAACAGAGCCTGCTGCTCTTGGCTCTAAACTGTGTTTGAG
>VYZQ01067998.1:8836-20965 GCA_013400655.1 Mystacornis crossleyi | reverse complement strand
GTATTGTAATAATTACTTCTCTAACAGTTTTCTTCTGGTAAAAGTAACCATCAAAACACTTGCTGCATTATAAAAACACCAATTGCAAAGCAAGAACAATTAACTGAGAAAAAAAGCTGTTACAAAGCAGACCATGTCAAAATGGGTGCCTTTTCCACCAAAATGTTTTTTCAAAATGTAATAACTTCATCAGATCCTGATAGTACTAAACAGGGTCACTGGAACAAGCTCCCAAGGGAAGTGGTCCCAGCACCAAGCCTGACAGAGTACAAGAAGCATCTGGATACTCTGAGTCATATGGTTTAGTTTCAGGTAGCCCTCCGAGGAGCAGGGAGTGGGACTCAGTGAGCCTTATGGGTCCCTTCCAGTCTGAGACGTTCTGTGATTCTCTGATTCTCTGTGAGCATGCCTGGAGATCTTCGTGCCATCAGCATTGCAGGGTAACAAAGCTGGGTCTTCAGGTAAACAGAGCCTGCTGCTCTTGGCTCTAAACTGTGTTTGAGAGCGTTTATAATACAGTGTTGCCTGCTGGGCTAAACATGTGCTTAGATTGTAAACTAGTGTGTTTGAATGATATACTTTTATAAGCAGCTGCCATTGAGCTGACTCAAGACCTTACTCTCCTTACCACACCACTCTTTTCAGGTCAAAGTTTCCAAGCCTAAGCGCAAAGACAATTCTTCTCTTTAACCAATATCCATGTCAACAAATTTTCATAAAGACTTGATTGCCTTGTAACCAGCTTAGACTGAGAGATGCAAACGTCTTCTCGGAGAATGAAGTTATATTAAATCGCAACATTCAGGGCCTGAAAACATTAACTAGCACCTCAGCATACAGAAAACAGGTATGTGATTTTCAGTTACTTCCCTTTTTATGACACAGTGAAATGTATGCGTTGTCATCCAGACAGTTTCTAATAACTTATCTAGGTGTGTGTACACAGCAGCAGATGTTACAAAAATTTGCAACGAAAAAGCAGTGCTGAGCAGGCTAACAAAAAATCTGCTTTAAAGCCTGGAAGACAGAGAAGAGCAGAATGAAATCAGCAAAAATTGCTGGATTCATGCACAAATTAAAATGAGATGCCACAGCCAATGTTAAATGTATCAGATCTAAATTAGGTAAAATTAATTATGAAATGAATAATTAAAATATTGTAACATGCTTTTATCACTTTTAAATCAAAACCTAGCCATGCTCAGAGAGTCTGCAATATTTCTGAAGGGAAGAGCATTAAGCTCAGAGCAGAGCCAGTTAAACCATTTGCAAGGCAAGAATCAAATCGGCTTGATGGTTTAAATTAAACAGTTTATCCAGAGTCATCAGTGTAACTAGTGTGATTGATACAGACATCGGGAGAGAGGCCACCTCTGCAAGGAGGAGTATGCAAGGAAATTAAGGAAATGGGCAGAGGAAAGGAGCTGGTGGGAAACAAACGATGAACCAGATCATATTTCTCTTTCCTGACATCCCTACCTTAGTCCCCCCACCCTCTCTTCTGCCATGCAGGGTCTCCTTTGTCTCCCAATGGCCAGAGCAGAAGTGTACCACAAGTGTGTGGCTGAGGGTAGCTCTCAGAAATCTGCTTGGCCACGGGGTACTCCTGCCCTGGGAACACCAGAACATCCTGCTCTGGCTCTGGGAGAGCCAGTTCCCCTGCCAGCCACAGTTACCCATGGCCACTGTGAGCAATTTGCCCCATTCCTGCTTATGGCCCCCCAGTTGCTGCTGTGACCAGTGGGGCCACTCAAACCTGCACATGTGTTTCCCATGTCTCCTGTACCTGCTCTACAACATGGCTTCTCATCTTCCATTCCGCCCCCTCTCAGCCCAGCTTTTCATCTAGGACACACCTCCGTGAAATGCAGTTATAGCAAACCCATTTTTTCTGCAATCTGCTGAAGCCTGACAGGACACAGACGAGCTTTCATGGGGGCAATTTGCAGTTTTATCCACAAGAAATACAAGGGGATGATCTTACATGAGTGAAATGCTATTAACACTGGCAGACTTGAGTTCTAGCTCATTTATATTGCAATGGATGTGCTATAAAGTATTAGAATTCAATTTTTAAGATGTTGGTTTGCTGTCTTTTTTTTTTTTTTTGTTGGGGTGGGGGTTTTTTTTTTTTTTGTTGGGGTGGGGGTTTTTTTTTTTTTTGTTGGGGTGGGGGTTTTTTTTTTTTTTGTTGGGGTGGGGGTTTTTTTTTTTTTTTAATCCATAGACATAAAGGAAAACATGGCTACATAAATTCCATCTTCACATGAAGGGAAGTGTTTATGCCAGTCATGCCATAGTTTATTCTCATCACTCTGGTCATCACCTGTTTCTTTTCAAGCCAGTACAAAAGCAGAGTGTATCTCTTTTCCTCCTTCTTCTCACCATAATGTTAAATCATTTAAACATTTCTGAAAAAATTAAACATCTAACCTTATTTTCCATGCTTCCCATTTTATACAAGCCTGGGGGTGACAAGCAAAAGGCAGTGTAGGATTTCTTTGTATATTTTACAAGACAAAAAGAATGAATAGTAAGTGGCAGCTATATTGTAAATGTCAGTGTACAAAGGCAACACTGCTTTCTTAGAGACCTGCACTACCTCCAGGCTCACAAGAAGACACCAGAGAGAGGCTTTTAAACACAAGGGGAACTGCACCATTTAGAAGCACAAACAGTGGTAAGAATATTTATTAAATTGCTTGGTTTGGCCATGCATGGGCCAGAGGTTATTTCTGTGGGGCAGTGGGGGACAAATGGAGTCACACAGTAAAACCCATCAATCTTCTGAAAGCAACAAGGGTGGTAACATGTCAGATGAAAAGCACAAGTGAAAAACCCATTGTTCTCACATTGTCACTGAGGATCCTGCTAGCCTCAGCTGTCATGTTTACCCCCAAATCAAAGACGTAAAAAATCACAGACGAACTATACTGCTGCAACTCTTCCTGTGGGTGGAATAGGAACAATAATTAGATAGAGGTCACTGTTGTGTGACTTCTACAAAGAGGTAGATTTGTCATTTTGTACATTTTGAAGGGGTAAAGTTGTCTCATTAGAAGGATCCTGCTGACAGCTTCTTGTTAAGGCAACCTGTCAACAATATGGTGAGCAAATATGCCATAAACTTTTGGCTAAAAACAGTGCATAACTATTGTGTTTGTCAGGTATATTGCATACCCATGGGGCTAGAAAACATACTCAGGACATACGACTCCAGCAGGGCAAGACCCTACCACAGAGCCCACAGGAAAGCCCCCATTTTATATTACTTCTTTCTAGTACTGGCATTAGATACCTGTAAACAAAGAGCCTCCCAAGGTCTCCCAAGGTTTCTCCCAACCTTCCCAAGGTCTTTTTGTACAAGCCCTGTATAATGGATCAGAACCAACACCAGCAGGACCACCATATGGAGTGGATCACACATCACAGAAAATAATAGGTGCCTAGCACCGCAGCACCCTGTAGAACCCAGGATTAAAAAGCTGATGTCTAAACCACAAGGTGCTCATGTTTCTCTTTTGAGAACAACAACATCATGTTTAACCCAGAGAGGAAGGGAAACAAGAGGGTCATTCTTAAAAAACAAATTATTTTTCTTCAGACATATGTCACCATCAAAACCAAATGGAGATAACTTGAATAAATTTTCTTATCTGGAGAGCTCAAAGTAATTCTGCCAAGTCATGTATGATCTGTGAGAAATACAAATACCACTTTTGGATAAAAAATACAAATACCACTTTTGGATAAAACAGCATTAAATAAACTTTGGTTTTGGATATTAGTGACTCAATGCAAAAAAATTTAAAGGATGGTGCTACTAGCCTGTATTAGATTCTTTTTGTTATCCTGACCTCATTTTTTCATACCAATATAAGCATACACTCCTAAAAGATTTGACTGACTTATCTCTTAGGGAATATTATCAGCTATCTAAACTGCCTCTTATGAAAGACTTCTACTGCTACCCTTTTACTGGCATTTTCTGTGTATGAATGAATAGGATCAGCCCAAGTGCAACTGATAGCAACACCTTTGCTTCCTAATCACACAGGAGCTGCTCAGCTCACAGCACTTGACAGCAGGGCCAGCCTGGCAGCGGGAGATGCTGGAGGTGCTGGAGGTGCTGTAGCCAGCGTACCTTGGGCTACAGCAGGGACACACTGCTGGCTTTGGTGTTTTTGCCTGTTCATATCCTCTGATAGACTAGCTGCTGTAAATTCTTTGTTAAAATGCCTATACAGTACTGTTAAAATGCCTACTCAGTACATCGCTGTACTGTGGGGAACTATGGTACCCTAGAGGAAAAATATCCCAGTCTTTACTTAGCTAATTTTTCCCTATAGAAAAGTGAGGAGATTATTTTATCTGTAAATATATTAATTCAATAACTAGTTTTCTCTCTTGCTTCCCATCTTTTAGCTATGATGAAGTGATTAAAATGGAGAATAAGTAAATCCTACATGTATATAGCCCAGTGGTTTAAGGACTGATGCTGAGGATAACCAGAATAATATCTTCCCACTTTCAATGTGACCCAATCAATGGATTGAATTCTAAGCATGGTCACAGTGCCCTCTGCTGAAATATAAAGTCCTGCATGAAAAAATTAACAATGTTAAAAAAATCTAAACAGGCAAAAGAATAACATAATTCCTATTCAAATATGAATGTTAAAAAATGGTTTTGAAAAGCTATTTGGGACCTTAGGCTTTCCCTTCACAGCAACGTTGTTGGGAAACATTTTGTTTCCAACTTGGTTGCTCTGCTATGAAAACTATGCAGCATAACTCACAACAAAAACCACAGAGAGCATTGTTAAGGGACCTTCCCAGCCTGACCACTCACGAGACTCTGGCAGTTACAGTCCCACCACCAGAGACTGTCACTGCTGGAATGGAAGCCCCTTCACAGCAATCACTCCAGTGACCTGCTGGGTTCCCACCTGACTCTTACACATTCTCACAGGGTCAGGCCAGGTTTCCTGGCTGGTTTCTTGAGCCTTTTTTCTTAGTGGTTGAGTGAAAAACAATGGCTAAGAACAGGAGAGAGAAAAATATCTAATAGATGTTTAAGTCTGAAATAATGTCAACTAATGAGCTTTATGTTCATTTTTTTCTTAAAAAAAAACAGATTGGGAAAGAAGAACTCTTTAACAGGCAAGGAAGAAAAGGATTCAGATGCCCCTCCTGCTTTGGTGTGCTGGGAAATGCATGGGGCCTGCGACCCTGCACAGTATTTAAAGAAGATGTGTAGGCAGTGGGTTAGGAACAAACAAATCCACAGGGTCAGCTACAAGCGTTTTTGGAGCAGGCTGCCGTCCAATTATTAGCTGGCACCAAATACCCCAGTGCAGTTGCTGCCCTCTGTCTCCATCTGTATGTTTCAATCTGCTACTGAAAGACAGAAGCTATCTTTATTGCTGTGCATATCTGCTCTTCAGAACTCACACACTAATGTTTGATGAAAGCATAGCTTTAAAAGAAAAAAACCCAACTATCTAGCTGAGAAAGCCAGACTCCTACCTCTCAATTTCTCCTGTCTCCAGTGCACTGTTGCCATGTTTTATACAATAGGCAACAGCTTCTGAGGTTTTGTTGTTGTGTTGTTTAATTATGATGTAAAATGGCATGAGAGTTATGGCAGAGCTACCTGAGAACATCTCTGCTGGTTGATTAAACCATGATCCTCAGTCATGCTGCGAGTCAACCTCAGACTTTACTCAACAGCCTGCTCTCAGGTTTGTGCTATGAAGGTGGACATGGGTTGGAGATTTTCTGTGAGTAACATCTGCAGTTTAATGCTCAGGGTGGAGAGGGAGTTAAGTGGCAAGAAAAATCTCTTCTTCAATAACTTGCGTTGTCTCTTTAAATTCTTCCTTCATTTCCCCAGCATTCCCATCCAAGATACTCTTTAATCTGTGCCCATGGCAATGCACGCTTTATGTTTCTTATTGTGATGCTCAAATGATAGCTCCAACAAAGTTCACTCAAAGGTTATTCTAATTTCCTCCTTCAAGATTTCAATTTAGAGGCTTACAGTAAACCATTAATTAAAATGACCTTTCTTTATTACAGCAAATTCATCTTAACCAGTTAATGTGGTGGCAAGCTCTTCTTTGTAGCTTTGCCTGGCAGGGAGATCTCCTGAAATTGCAATATCTGCTGGACAGGTGCCAAGTGGTAAAGCTATCCACAATCCCTGCCATTTGGCACTGCCTTTTCTGGCTCCAGGCACGCTGGAGCTGCCAATACGCCAGCAAGTGACCCCTCACCATCACGGGCTGTAGCTGAGACACACCAAAGACACCTTCTGCAAACAAGCACAAGCCTCCCAGGGTCTGAGATATCCTGCCTTAGCTAACACTCCTGAAAGGCTCAAGAAAAGTTGTGTTTCAAAGAAGCGTCACTCCAAAACGTTTCACTCCAGAAATATCTGGCTACACATTCTTTTGAATTTCTGAAGTGCTCAGCCATATCCTTTCTCTGTCTGTTGGCTCCAGACAGGCAGGTGTGACACCTCTACTTCTCTTCTGTGAGTTTGTGTATGGTTTCTCTAAGTATGAGACCACAGTATGCATGGAGGCTTTTTTCTGATGGCAGTGTTTGTAAAGTAAGTAGAGTAAATTTGGGGTTTGCAGGTCACAGCACTTCTTGCTTCACAAGCACGACCTTACTGGAAGCACAAAAATGTAAATTCTACTGGTCAAAGCAGCCCATAGCCTGATGTCAATCTTCTCTTGAAAAATTTCCTTCAGAAGAGAACTTTCCTTTTTTTTTTTGGTAATATTCCTGGGAAAATTATTTTGCTGGCAAATATATTCATCTGTGTGCATTTGCTTTTCCAGATCTGTTACATTTTGATCTAAGTATCTGTTAGGACGAGAGTGTGCATTACTCTATCTGAATCAGATGTGATAACTGCTTTGAAAACTGGAGAATTTGCTTCTCCGCAGTTCTGCAATGAATTATGCATGACAGAGGAAGGAAATCAGTAGCCACTGTACTTGTTTTGCCTCCTTTGCCACTGTCTTGGCCTAACACACTCTGTTCCCTGGCCCCTTTTACGGAAGAGCTGTTTCCTGCACAGGAACCTATTCCTGTTTGTGACATACTTTATATGAAAAAGAAAAATCATGCCAACATTTACAGACATTTCTTTCCTAAACTAATTCTCTTCCGTGATGAATCAACTCTCTTTCTCTGTTCTGTGATCCCCCCACATTTTCCCTGGGATAGTCTCTACACACCCATTAAAAGAAGCTTTCAGGATGAGCTTTGGTGACTTTGCTGGAAATTAAAATATTCCTAAATATAACTACTGCATTGGATTTCAAAACCAGACCTTAAGATCTGGATATCCCATTCCTAGTGGATTATTATATGGATTGCATATTCTTGGTACCAGTATAATTGGCTTCCTATCTTCCAAAAAATTACGTACAATTGTATTCCTGTAACTTACCTGTCACATGAAAAATAAGCCGTATTACAGCAATGTATCAATGCCAAGGAAGGGCAGAGAAATCTTGAAAAGTCAGTGAAAACACACACCGCCCTCCCACACACTTCGCTACCCACTGTTACATGGAGAAAGGGGGGTTTTGTTTACTTTTCTTTTTCTCTAAATCTCACTGATGGGTCCTCTGCATGCAGTTGGGTTCACTAACCGTTTATGAAGAAGGTTCACAGGTCCAATAAAAGAACTCGGTTTACAAGGAGTAGAAGTTAAAGCAAGAGTTAACAGACTGCAAAAAGAAAAGCAGAATTAAATACTCATTTTAAGTATAAATTCCCAAATTACTTCTGCAACAATTATGAACAAAACCCCACACTTGCATTCAAACACTTGTTCCTATGACCTTAACTTCACATAGCTGATTGTTCGCAAGTTAAGCATTTATTGGATGATAACTTAAAAAAAAATTACAAAGATAGCCAGGGTAATTACTGTCTTTAGAGACAAAGGACTTGCCTGTACCTACATTGTTGCATCTCTGCCTAGTGAGAGACTTCATCTCACTTGGTGCTTTCACTTTGCAGGTATATTCTAGCAAATGACATGTCTCTGTGCAGCTTCATTACTATTGCATAACATTTCTGAATTCTTAATGTTTACAGTCAAGATACAGTGTGTTTGAGTCTTTTAAGTCCATGACCAGAACTTGGTTAACCACAGGTGTGGGTTCACATGTTGGTTATAGTGTATGTATAGTCACCTGTGAGAGAAAAAACTGGATTTTTACTCAAATTTACCATACACTATGCTCCTGACAGAAAATTTGCTTCCCTATTAAGCTCTGTAGTGAGACTTTGTGCTCTGAGGCCCTCCAGCAGTGACCTCCCTTAACAACCTCAGTTCTAGACAATTTGTAATGTCACCTACTCTTTCACAGCTCAGGCTTTCACAGGCAAACGGGAATGGTTTGCACACAAAAATATTTTTGTAATTTTTAGGATCTTCTTTGGAAAATAGAATAATACAATTGTTTACGCACTTAGGTATTAAACACACATAAGTCTAGAAATTGCGTTTAATTTGGGACCATTGTTATCTACTTGTAAATTAATAACTGTTAAACATATGCTTAATAGTGTGAACTTTATTTATTAGCTTCATTTTGGAAACCGAGCTTGTGTGTCACTATCAACCATGATGTTATTTGTGTAGGACTGCCCAGGGTGGGAGTATGTGGGGGGTGAAGAGTGCAAAGTGACTGAAGTATTAAAGTAATAGAAGTATATGAATGAAGTATAAGAAAAAAACACAACCAATTGTTTCTGCAAAGAGGGGATATCAACATTTCTAAGCTTCATATTGACACTCATTCTAATTCCATATTCTGAACTGCAAAGTGTTTAATCTGGTTCATTCAACGTGATGGCTATGGAAGAATTCCAACCCACCCTGACTCACAAAATACAAAAGGGCCTGTTTGATATTCAGCAAGTAACACTGTACACCAAAATAGGGAGTGGAAATCAACATTTTTACACAAGTGCTGAGCTATTAATTCCTTCAGTTTGACACTGAGAGGTTGTGGAATCTCCCCCACTTGAGAGATTCCAGAACTGTCTGGACACAATCCTGTGCCATGTGCTCTGGGACAACCCTGCTTGAGCAGGGAGGTTGGACCACATGACCCATTGTGGTCCTTTCCAAGGTGACTGATTCTGTGATTCTGGGTCGTGGGCAGTGTCCCACACCTGATGCCTGTTCGCTAAAGATATTTCTAGGCATCTCTTTGATCTTGAACGTGTTGCTAGAGTGTGAGTCATAAGGAGCAAAAAATTTTACGACAGAAGTATATTTTGAGTGATGACACTGTTTAGAGTGTCAGGAATGAGTGTGTTGGGTTGCTCAAGGAATCACTGTCAAAGGTACCGGTAAAGCAGGTTTAATACAAAAGTGAAAGTGTGAAAAAGCTCATTGGCAAAGTTCACTCTACTATTTACTGGATAGTTGGGCCACACAGAAAAATCAGACTAAAATCTGAATCAATCAGTCTAAAAACAAAATCCAGTTAAAATTATATACATGGAAGCTGGGGATGGGAAAAGGGTAAGGATGGGAAAGAGTAAAGATTAAAAGGAGTAAGGGAGACTCTCCTAATGAATCACAAGGTTCGGAGTAGACGCCCTTGCCAAAATGAGCTTTGGACTTGACCAAAGGTTTAGGTCTACACGGTTTAACATCACTTAAACTTAACAGCACTCAACAGCACTTAATCAATGGCCTAACAAATAATATGACAGATGATTCTACAGAATTTACTACAAGCACAACAGTAACTCACTTACAGGTCTAACTTACTTACAAATATGAAGTATCAAAGCATCTAAGTGAGCATCATTCACAGCACATTTGCTATAGCGCATTCACACTTGTATGCACACAGACCCAGAGGAGTATGTACAAGGTGTATATTTGTGAAAAATTCCCCCCAAGTTCAGTGAAGAACTCACATGGGATGCCTTTGTGCCTTCTCAAGGGGGGAAGGGTTGAGCTGCGAGGAGGTTGGGGTGAGCGTTCGCTGTGATCCCCGAGTATCGTTCACGGGCTCCGAGCAGGGCTTGCTTCAAGGGAGATTTCTGGTGACAGCCCACAGAGGTCCAGGGGAGCTCAAAGGGTCTCACTTGACACCACTGTTTTTAGGATCGCAAGAGAATTGGCTTCAGGCACATTAATTTCCCACACCAAGTCCGAGGCCTAATGAGCATTTCCGGAGTCAGTGCAGCTCGAGGACGCAGCGGGAGAGATGCGGCACCACAAAGAGACAGATTACATTCTGAAACTCAGAAAAGGGTGGGAAAACAGGACAGGTCCAAACCACTTTCTAAGAAACTTTGTAAATGGATTTAATGGAAAAGAAGGATTGACAGTTAACTCAGAAAAATTTGCAGGCAGAAAAACGTTGGAAATACCAGAAATGGAAAACTCTATGGGAATGAGATGCTTAAGCAGAGCAGCATTCCAGCCCTTACAGACTGAGAGGAAAGTGGTGAGGGTCCCTACAAAGCAAAAAGAGAAAGGTGTGAATGGCTTATAGGGAAAAGAGACTGAAAACATTTTTTTTATATCTTAATTTTCTTCCATGTTCAGCTATTAAAGCCTGACAGTAAGTTCTTACTTTATATTTGTCTGCTAGCTAGCAGAATCAACCCAGTGGCAATCATGCATGCTGCTATGATTCACAGGATTAGGGATACTTATATCTTCTAGCACTTTGTATTTCACTGTAGTGAAGGACAGAAAAATCTGGACAGAAAAATCAATAGATGAATGTTAAACAGAAGAATGTAACCAAAACAGGCTGCATGTGGAAATTCCTATTACACTATTAAAAAAGAAATTAAAAAGCTGACATGTGCAATGTATTCTACTGAGTGATGCTCATCATAGAATAATTTTTCAGAAATAGAAATGAGACCACAGATTAAACTATAGTGTTGTCTGCTATTACTCAGAACATACACCAGTCATTTGCACCAGAGCTGGAGGAAAACTGTCAGATCATAGTTCACACCCTACAGATGGAATAAACCAAGAACTTCACAGATATTAAAAAGATGATATCATCTGAGATCCATCCCCAAAAGCTACCAGTTACACAAAACACACCCTGGACTGACTTTAGTGTATCTGTTGAAAATGTCACTGGAAATGCTGCATGGAAAGAGACAGTTGTGTTTCCAGCTGCTTATAGCAGTTCTAGCAAAGAAATACCACTTTATTTTTATTTTCCATTTAGAATAAACTATATATAAAGTCAGGCCTTTGTATGTTGTATGAACAACTCCTCAAAAAAAGATTATAAATTCGAATATTCATCTGTCAACCAATTTAACTTGGAAGAAGGTGAAACAAAGAATTTACTTTCCAGGCAAGGCAATTAAGTCTGATTTGTAAATACAATAGAAATCAAAAAAGTTAAAAAGTTCGCCTTCAAGGGGAAAGTTTATACAAACTGATTACTTTGAAATTTCTCTGTGATCTGACCAAGCCAACTTCTTACTAGTATATCAAATGTGACAGCTACGAACCTTTCAAGAAAAGCAAAACTCTCTCTGGATTTTTTCATTATGGGTTAAGAGCATACGATTATGTATCAAAAAGGCAAGGCTGATCTCTGGAGATCTGGAGATTGCTCTCTCCCAAAATTCATAGATGGCTTGGGTTGCAAGGGACCTTAAAGATCACCCAGTTCAAACCCCCCTGCCATGGGTAGGGACACCTTCCACTAGATCAGGTTGCTCAGAGCCCTGTCCTTGGCCTTGAATACTTAAAAGGATGGGGCATCCTGAGAACTTTTAACCTGTTCCAGTGCCTCACCACCCTCACAGAAAAGAGTTTCTTTCTAGTATCTGACCTAAAGCTACACTTTTTCAGGTTGAAGACATCCCCCCCATGTCCTATCACCACACACTCTTATAAAAAGTCCCTCTCCAGCAATCCTGTACCTTCAGGTACTGGGAGGTGGTGGTATTGTCTTCTCTCTCTAAAATTGTTCCTATTATATCCAAAAACCACTTTTTTTTTTTCCCCAGACTTTCATCGTGTAAAAAACTATAAGGGGAATTCTATGACTTGCCAGTCGTATCACTCCCAGTCATGCAAGTCAATGGC